>RJWM01002478.1:0-57366 GCA_004363535.1 Dasyprocta punctata | reverse complement strand
TTAAAGGCGTGCGCCACCACGCCTGGCTGGTTTGTGGGTTCCAGGAAGTTCTATTTCTTCTAGAAGTGTTTTTTGGATCTTCTATGTTAATTATCACATTGGAGAAAGACTGCGTTTTTAAAAACCGTCCTAGGAAAACTAGTTATCCCACATCTAGAACAACGCAGCTGGACTCATATCTTTCACCCTGCACTCAAATTAAAGCAAAATGGATCAAAGACCTAGATATAAAATCAGAAACACTAAATCTTCTGGATGAAAACTGGTAAAAGTCTTGATGAGATGGACATAGAGAAAGACTTCCTGAGTAGAATCTCTACTGCACAAGACATAATATGAAGAGTCAGTGAGTGGAATTATGTCAAATTAAAAAGCTTCCACACAGTAAATGATATAATCAACAGAGTATACACAAGCTCTGGAATTGCAAAAAATTTTTCCATCTTACTTCTCAGAAGACTAATATTTAGAGTATACAATGACTCAAAAAAAGTCAAATCTTCAAAATAAATGACCCATCAAAAAATGGAAAATTGAAATCAATGAATGCTTTTGAGAAAAAGAAGTATAAATAGACAATAAATACTTGTAAATATGTTGAGCATCTTTAGCTAAAAGAGAAATGAAAGTCAAACACTGAGATTCCACCTCAGTCTAGTAAGTAAGGCAACTACCAAGGACTCAAGAGATAACAAACGCTGGTGAGGTTTTGGGTGAAGAGAAAGTTTTCCAGTGTTGTGAGAATGTGAATTAGCACTAAGGTATGCCTTAGAAATTGAGAGGGAAGCGGTGACTATCAGAGGCTGCAAGGAGTAGAGAGAAGCAAGAGGATTTGATGTGCTATTGATCAGTACGGTGACTTTAAGTAACAATAGTATATCTAGGAATAAAGTTCTTTAAAAGTTTTGACCATGACACTATGGAAATCACGATGAAGATGTCTGAAAAGCTAAAAATAGAAATAGCATTTGACCCGGCTCTGCCTCTTCCAAGTATCTCCCTAAAAAAACTGAAGTCATCATATCGTAGTATACGAACATAACCATATTATAGCTGTACAACTCACAACAGCTAAAGTTTGGAAATAACCTATATGCCTATCAAGATATGATGAAAATATAGTATTTAGGTATAATGTAGTACTACTTGGCCAAAAAAAGAATGAATTAGGTCATTTGTAGAAAAAAGTTTGGATCTTAATACCATAACGCTAAGTGAAATATATCAGCACAGAACATTAAATATTGCATGATTCCTTTAATATTGCAGGCCAGTGTTGGGCATGGTGGTGCACTCCTGTAATTTTAGCATTGGGGAGGCTGAGGCAGCATTAAGTGTGAATAAAAAGATTGATTATAATGCAGAGGAACATAAGACGTTATAAAGATATTGCAATCTTTAATATATAAGAAATACTTTCAATAGCCACAAACTTTACAGAGTTGCAATGATACATTATAATGAAGCCATAGCAGAAAGCTTTAAAACACCACTCTGTACAAGGCATGATTCAGATAAAATATCAAGATGTGGAGGAACTAAGTAAACGAATTAAAGAAGCTGATATTTTATGTTTTTACAAAGCAGCAATTCCAAACACTGTATGTCCTTCTTAACTTCACATAGAACACATATACCATTGGAGCATATGATGACAAAATGCAAATGATATAAACATCACAAAGTAAAAATTCATAATCTACTGACAGTTTTTAACACAATTCAATAAAATTTTAAATTAATAAGAAAACTAAAAATAAGGTAAATATTTTTCCTCTAGAAAATTATAATTAAAAATAAAGCTATTAATTGTTAGAAAACAAAAAAGTGAAAAATTAGTTTACTGATTTTTTAATATTTGAGAATAATAAAATTACTGTACATCACAATTTACAGCTTATTTAGATAATCACAGATAAATTAGAGCATGAAATGTGCACACTGGAAAAAACATAAAGATAAAATTAATTAAAATTCCAGGCTAAATAAATTGAAAAAAGAAACACATATAAGAAAATAATAAATAAATACATTATAATGTATTTTACTTACTCTGTTATTATTTTTGTGACTTTCTTATTCAGGTGACTGATTCAATTATTTTATTCCTTGATTGAATAATCAAAATACTTAGGACATATTTTCCTTACTTTCAGCATTAGCAATATTAGATAGTCTATGTAGATACAAATAATAGTATAATCATTTTATTCGGTCTTTTAAAAAGTCAATAATCATATCTTGGTAAGCTTTTAGCAAGGATGTTATCTAGAAGTATCTTCTGTTAAGCATTTAACATAATTTCAAGTTGTCTGATACTTAGTGGCTTTATTGATTTTATATCTTATTCTTTTGCAAAATTTTGTGTATGGTCAAATAGATAATCTTTGCAATTAATATTCCATAGCCAAGACAAACTAGTAACATTACTGAATTCTACGAAAGTTTTATGGGTTGCATACACATGTGTACATATTAATGCACATACAGTATATGCATGTATGTCTTCTCTATGTACTTACATGTCGACAGATATATTTTAGAATAATTCTATAAAATATATTTAGATGCTTATATACATCTATTACTATGCACATACATACAACAATAAACATTCTACACATGCCCTTTATTTTTACCCCTAATCAAATAGTGAGATTTCTGTTCTCTAATCTCCTGGTATGATAGCATTTATTTTCTTGTTTTTAAATTTGATGTTCTTCATATATATGCTGTAAATATTTTGGATGCATTGTTATAGCAGTTATAACATTTTTCATCTCTAAATATAAAAATCTTCTTTATCAGTAGTAGAATTTCTTTCCTGCTACATGCTAATATTTTGTTCATCCTTTTCCTAGTAAGAGACCTGACCTATCATCAGAGATTCAAAGCGATTTATCTTCCTTAGACAACCAAGGTGATTTTCTGCTGCCTTTAGCTGGAGCAAAGAGAAAAAAGTGAAATAAAACATTAATCTCCAACTAGTATATCTGTCTTGAAATGTCATCTCACTACATACATTTTCATTTCCCATCTAGGAACAAATCATGATATTACAAATATGAAAAATGAGAGAAATCAGGAAGGTCAGCGTTCTGTTAATGGAATTCTGCTATCTGTGGGCCTTTTTAATGTTCAGGAGCACACACAAAATATTTCTAGTTTTATAGCAATATTGATGTGATATTTTAAAGTACAATTAAGTGTAGATCAATGAGAATGTATATCCCTTGTACTCTGAGAAACACTGAAAAACTGAACTTTCAAAACTGAGTATTTCAAATATCATTATATAGTAACCAATTCATTTTGATATTTAAAATAATATCATAATTAAGCCAATAATATATCCAAACCATTTCAAATATGACTGAAGCTCATTACATTAAATGAAATGACCTAGTTTATGACATTTCCTACTTAGATACAGAATAAAATTATGCTATGTCTAATAATTTACTCATTTTAAAGAGAAAATGAAGTTCATTATAATTCATTATTTTGCCTTTTTATCATTGGCTTGCACTAATCCTAAACCTATCAACCGTGTCTAGATATACATTGCTTAAACAAAAATTAAAATCACTGGTCTAATTAAGTTTTAAATGGTTATTTTTCCTACAGTAAAAATCTGCAAATAATTATGACTGTTGACATGGCTCTTGTGAGAGCTACTCTTATTTAGAACCATTTGTTATTGAAATAATCATTTTTCTGTTGTCTTATAATATTTATAAATATGAGGGCCTGGAGATTTAGCTCAGTAACGCAGTGCCTGCCTGGCAAGCATGAAGTCCTGAGTTCAATTCCCAGGACCAACTCCCCCCCCAAAATTCATAATTATAGTAGAATCTGTTTTATGATGTTTCAAAATCTGTAAGGGTAGATAATCAGAGAGATGCAGGTAACTGCTAGGATATTTTGATCTTCATTTCATTTTAGTGAAACCAACATAAACATGATAATTTTTCATATTTTTTTCCTTTCTCAACCCTAGTATTACTTTCTTTCCACAAAAAATAGCTCAGACTTCTAAATGGCAAGATTATATTTATGATTTAAATGTATCATTCCAGCCTTCAATAGAACATATATTTTTATCACAAGCCAAATAATCTATGTTCATATTAAAATAGAATTCATTTTACTTATTTTAAAAGATGACTTTCAAATTGAAGAAAGAATGTTTATGTTTTTATTTGTTAACTATATACTTATCTATTATTTCCAATATTTTTCATATTTTCAGTATGTCCTTCTGTAGTGTTTTCATTCTGTAAGTAAATAATTGTATTAAATATTGTATTTAGAGTACATATTTATATTTGCAACCTCATTTGTTTGTCTTCTACAGATTTCATTACAACGTTAAGGTAAGTCAACGAGAATTACTTCAATCACTTTAAAATTGGGATACAATTTCTTCTTATTTTTTATGGCTGAACAGTACTCTGTTGTATAAAAAAAACACATCTCTTTTATTTGTTACTCAGTTAAATAGGCACTTGGGTTGTTTTCAAGATTTAGCTATTGTAAATAGCACTGCTGTAAACAGGGGTGCATATATCTTATCAATGTATCACTGTGGTATGACGCTTTTAATTCTTTTGGTAAGATACCAAGAAGGGAAACGGCTGGATCAAATGGGATCTTCAGTTCTAGTCTTTAAGGAATCTCTACATTGATTTTCATGGTGGTTGTACCAGTCTACACTCCCACCACCAGCAGAGAAGGGTTCCTTTTTTCCCACAGCCACACCAGCATTTGTTATTGGTTGATTTCTTGATAATAGTCATTTCTTCTAGAGTAAAATAAAATCTCAGCATCTTTTAAAATTGCATCGCTTGAATGATGAGTGATGTTGAATGCTTTTTCTTATATTTATTTGCCATTTCCACCCTTCTTCCCGTTCTTATTTAGTTGGGTTTTCATTTTATCCTTCTTTAATCATTTCTTTTCTTTTCTCTTTCTTCCTTTCCCAGTTCCCCCTTCCTAGGTCTCTTTTCTTTTGAAAAATTTCTTCCTATTTCACAATACCTATTATGCACTTTGGTCTTTATGTATACTTTCAGTTTCTCACATCGAAGATGCAATGTGATATTTACATATGTGTGTCTGATTTATTTCAATTAAGAGTATGGCCTCAAGGTGCATCCATTTACCTAGGAATGTCTCAAGTTTATCTTTTCTCCTAACTAGCATACCATTGTAAAAAAAAAATCATCTTTTATTTCCATTCACAGTTGATGGACTTTTGAGTTGTTTTCAAGGTTTAGCTATTACAAACTGTACTTCTAAAAACATAGGTGTGCAAATATTGCTCTGGTATGATATTTTTAATTCTTCCAGGAAGATAGCCAGCAGAGGAATTACTGAGTCAAATGGGATCTCTAATCCTAGTTTTTTGAGAAACCTCCACACTGATTTTTACAGTGGTATTACCAGTCTACACTCCCACCAACAGTGGAGAAGGATTCCTTTCTTCCCACAGTTCCAACATTTGTTATTAGTTGATTTCTCAAAAATTGTCATTATTTTAGGAGTGAGATGGAATCTCAGCATTTTTATAAAACTGAATCTCTCGATTGGCCTGTGATACTCAACATTATTTTGTATATTTATTTGTCATTTGTATTTCTTCCTCTGAGAAATGTGTATTCATCTCAGATGCCCATTTTTGGATTGAGTCATTAAATTTGGGGATGTCTAATTTTTTTCAATTCTTTATATGTTCTAGATATAAGTCCTTTGTCTGAAGGAACTGGCTAAATATTTTTCCTGTTCTGTGGGTTGTCTTCACTGTGTTGTTAATTTCTTTTCCTGTGCAAAAGCTTTTAAATACGATGATATTCCAGTTGTTGATTCTTTGTAATATTTATCATGCAGTCAGTGTTTTGTTTATGAACTCTTTATCTGCATCTATGTCTTCAAATGTTGTACCTGCTCTCTCTTCCAGTATATTTATTGTTTCTGTTTTAATATTTATATCTTTGATCCACTTTGATTTAGTTTTGATTTTAGTTGCATGATGATAGATAGAGGTCTAGTTTTAATCTTTGCCAGATGGAATGCCAGTTTTTCCTGTACCATTTTTGAAAGAAGCTACCTTCCTTCCAGTGAATGTGTTTCGCCCCTTTGTCAAAGATAAGGTGGCTGAGTGTGTTTGGAATTGTTTCTGCATCTTCTAATTTGTTCCATTGATCCTCAGGTCTTTTTTTTTTTTTTTTTTTTTTTTTTTTTTTTTTTTTTTTTTTTTTTTTTTTTTTTTTTTTTTTTTTTTTTTTTTTTTTTTTTTTTTTTTTTTTTTTTTTTTTTTTTTTTTGGCCAGTATCATGGTGTTTTTATCACAGTAGCTTTGCAGTATAATTTCAAGACAGAAACTGTAATGCCCTCTTCCTTCCAAAAGGAAAGGGGAACTAGGGAGGGGAGAGGAGGAAAGAAAAGAAGGGAAAAGAAAATAAAAAAAGAAAGAAGGATAAAATGGAAAATAAAGCTTTATCAACAAGGAAGATAAGAGGAGTTGAAGGGTGAGAAGAAGAATGGGAAAAAAAGAGGAATCAAGATATATTATGCATAGGTACAAATTCCCTATGATGAATGTGATCATTATGTATATACAAATGGTACTGATTAATTTAACAACAATAAAAAATCTATGACACAGCATTGGAAATTGCTACCTACATTGGTATTTCTCACAATGCCATGAAAATAATCTCATAAGTCTTCAAGTGTATTATTTTATGATTGCTACATCCAAAGACGTGGTAAATTATTTCAGGTCTTGGTTTAGCAGTTCTCAAAAGTTTATTCTCAGAAACTATCAACATAATTTTTTTTGTTTTTGATAGTTTTATGTTAGAGTTTTTGCTCATATAGGATATGTCTACCAACACTTTTATATAATACATTAAAATAAGAAATATTGAAAATACTTGTTTGTCTAAAAATAATGATAGGAAACACATCATATGTCAGAATAACATATTAAATATCCTTGTAAAAATGAAAAATAGCCCAGTTTGGCTCATATTTTTGTACACATAATTTTATTTGGGTACAAGGATAAGTATTTGTTTACTTATTTGTTGCTTTCATGCCCTAAGGGCAAGTGAGTAGTTCTCTATGAGACCATATTTTTAATGAACTCTAAAATATTTTATATTCAGTCTTTAAAAATGTGCCCACCTTCTGTTCTAGGCAACCATTATTTTGGAATACAGCAGGAAACTATGATTAATTCTCATTTCAGGCATATAATATTAAGAGAAATTTATTTACACTGATAATAAATTATATCAATTTCAATTTTTTATCAAAAATTTAAGCAAACTGTCATTTATTCATATGATCATTCATTTTTTCATTTTGTTATATACAGGTTTATGTGAGGCATAGTGAGAACAACACTAGTTAGAGGGAAAATTTGACACCATTGCCTTCCCATGATGTTAAAGTGCATTCAGAAAGATCCACATAGTGAAAACAGCCAATAATATCTATTTTCACAAGGTATTAGTACTATATCACTTTTCAAAAGAATACAATTAGATGCAGGTCCACTGAGCAGTCATTCTAAGGAGAGGAAACTGGATAGTAACAGATTTAGGCACTCAAAACAATACATGTAAACTCCGGTCTTGAAGAAACTTTAATGATATGATCTCCATATCCTTCCCAGAGTACACTGTTCTTATCTTCTACTAGTTCTTCCTATCATTTTTTGGCTTTTCCTAATTTTCTCCCCGAATTATTGATGCTCAAGCATTGCACCTAATCTCATATGTTGAAAGGTCGCATGGAATTGTCTGTTTTCTAAGGTTTCTCCAAGAGTATTTAAAAAAAAGAAACAAGCAAAAAAAATGTCTAGAATTAAACCATCCTTCATTTCTGTGTGAAGAAATTACTTCTGTAAATCTGTTTTATCATGCAATAATATTAAAGAGTTGTAAAGATTAGAAAAGATATCACATGTTTACCTAGGATGATAGCAAACAGAGTAGTAGCAAATGCTCTTTTGATTCTCTAAAAATATGTTCATGCTTTTTGTTTCCACACTTACTGTTGCCAATCAACTGTAACAGTTAAGTCGTGTTAAACCTTTTTCAAACAAATTATACTTGCCTATAAGTTTATTCCAAATTTTTTCTTACATCACACTACAATTATTTGAATGATTAGTCTGTATTTCCTAGGACCCTTTTCTTTCAGGGTCCTAGGAAAAATTTCCACAATTCCCATAGCACTTGCTGGATCTCATTCCACCATGAGACATATCAGGATAAATTTTAAATGACTCCATAAAATTTGCCATAAAGCAATATGTAAAAAGGAATATCAAATAAAGTGAGATTTACAGAAATATACCCAGATTATTCTTGAGTAGTGTATGTGTGTGTATATATATATATATATATATGATATACAAATGTACATGTATAATTTTGTGTAGATACTAATAATTTTACTTTCAAAAATTGAAAGAGGCTTACTTCCACACGGAGCTGAAAAGAAAAACTAAGAGAATAACCACTGAGAGTGATGTTTGTGTATGTGGTTTCATGATTGCATTTGTGTATAAATCTTCATATGTTACATATTATGAAAGAAATTATTGTTATTCTTCTATAATCAAGATTTTTAATCATAGATTTGTATTAAAATAGACTGAAAAATTTCAGCATGCAAGCTTGCATCCTTTCACTTCATCTTTTTCTTCTATTAAGAATACTACTCTAGTTCTTTGAGGAAAACTATATGTTTTTGAATACTTTGTGCTTGCACACAGGGATGTGTTGATAATATAATATTACTGTCATCTATGTATAGAAATTGATATTTCAGAAATGGTAATCATAAGAATAAATTACTTTCTTTTCAGAAGAAGGGTTTCTTCCAGTCTTGTTTCTTCAGTCCACTGAGTTGCAATTAACACAGAAGTAGGACAAATCAGCTAAGCGTCTTTTTAAGCAGCAGCTTTTACATCCAAAGTGAGTTGTATCTCTAGACTACATTTTGTAGGAGGAGGCTGGATTAGTAGCTCTCAATTAGCTTGCCTAATTACCCTAAGTAGGACCAATATATGTACACATTTTGCTTGTAACTGGAACTTGAATACCTCCAGGCAAATTGTCTTTCATCTCATTATTTCTCTATGCAATATTTGGGCCTTTCACTCTCTTAAATGGCTCCTGAGCACTACTGTGATCCGCTCTGGGGCCAAAAACTTTAGTGACAAAGAGCCAATGACTTCTACTGTCTTTTTCTTTACATCAGAACAACATCTTTAATACTGTATTGTACTGACGAAGTTACTTTTCCATGATGGTATCTGATTTCTATCTCTTTTCAGTGTTATTGTCTCTGAACATTGTATTTAACACTGAGATCTACTCATCTAGCTTTCTCTTAGTATCTTGCACTGTCTTTTTGTTTTGTTTTGTTTTGTTTTGTTTTGTTTTGGTTTGGGTATTTTGTTTTTGGCTTTTTATTTTTCTTTTTCTGTTTTGGTTTTTTGTTTGTTTTGTTTTGTTTTGCTTTGCTTTTACACAGGGTCTTGATATGCAGTTCAGGCTGGCCTCAAGATCACTTTGTAACCCAGATTGGTCTTGAACTCCAAAGGATCCTCCTGCCCCAGCCTCCCAGTGCTGTGTGTGATTACAGGCATTCTCCACTAAGCTGGGCTTTCTTGCACTGTTTTAAAAAAAGTTTTACAGATCATTGATCCTCTTCAGATAAATCTTAGTTTCACCTTTTAATAATTTGTTTACTGTGTCTTCCCCCTTGCTGTATCTCAAATAAGACAAAGAGTTCTTTCTTTTACACTCACTGTTAAATCTTAAGATCTCAGGAAATTGCTTGACATATACAGGTACTCAGTAAGATACTTTAAGAGAATTAGTTAATGAAACATCTCACATTTTTTTGAAATCATAGTGTTGTTGTTGAATAATCTGTGGAGGTGTTAAAATACTACTGACTGCAGTATTCTATGTAAATGGAATGAAATAGTTGACTGCTTGTAGGTTATCAGCTGAGAACATAAGCATTGATCACCAAAATTAAAAAAGATTACAATCGTGTAAAGATGTATATCACTCCCATCATTACCGGTGTATAGGATATGCTATGTACCCCCAAGTCTTCATACTTTTGATGGGGCTGAGTCTGATGCTTGTGACAGTTTGTTGTCTAGCGCCAGGATTAATGACATGACTGCTACACCCGCCCAGGGGTGGAGCTGAGATACAGTGTAAGGGAAGGCGGGTCTTCCTCTTCCTCTTCCTGTTCTGCTTGCTTCCTGTCTCTCTCGCCAGTGCGGCTTGCACCTTGCAGCTTGCAGCCGCCATGAACAGCAGGCTTGCCATACCATGCTATCTTGGAGCCAACTTAAGTATGGACTGAAACTCCCGAGAAACTGTAAGAATAAACCTTTCCTTCCCTAATTTTGGGCATCAGGTATTTTGTCTCGGCAACAAGTAAACAGTAACTAAGACAACCAGTATATCCTTTAAAGTTACAGGAGCAAATTTCTGAAAATACGTTACTTATATTTTACAAGGTTAAAGTTAAGAGTTAATGTGACTATGCTGTAGAAAATTAGAACAGTAAAATGGAATATAAGTTATTTGCCCCTTCAGAAGAGTGCATCTGATCTTTTGCATCCACTGACAAGCAAGTAAACATATAAGTCCAAGGCTTCCACTGAAAGTGAAATACTAGAAATGTTCTATTCTGTAATCAAAAGAAGATAAGCTCTTTGAAATTCAGTTTGAGGAACCTTAAGTTAAAATTTTGTATCCCAACCTGGAAGAGGAGAATTATTTAATTGGGCCCAACATTAACTGCCTGGGAAAAGTCTGTGCTGGAATGTATCGCTCAATATAATTGGGTTTCATAAAAAATACATTTTTTCTAGTTATATTACATTATTTTAAAAGTGTCACTCATTCTGATTTGATTTGATTTTTAACAGGCTACTGCTGGTTAAAAATTTATTGCAATGATATAAACAATTAATAAATCCCATTTCTGTTATCCTTGTGAATTACATGTCAGAGTATTTTGCCTTTTACTTAGTTTTACCTGATTCTAATCTGAAAAGGTGACTCACTGAGTACTATAAAATAAATACACTGTGAATTAGCTTCAGAATAACAAGTTTGTATAAATCATGAGACTTATAAGTTGAACCTTACATATAGTTAGATTTATACTGATTTGTTTGATGCTAATATAAATGATAGTGTGTTTTTAATTTCAACTTTAGCTTATTTGTGCAATTTATTTTTAATCATATATTTTGCAGTGATTTCCATCAGTGTAGCTGGAGAAGTAACTACACAGATATGCCCATCCTTAATTCCTACAGATTGCTTGCAATGAGTTTGGAAGTAAAGAAAGACAGAGAGTAATTGTCAATTTCACAGCTGCTGACAGTTGTCAGCCAATCTGCAGATAACAATTAGATCGCAATTAACAAAGCCTGGGGGTTATAGCCACCCACAAATAGCAATGTTCTGTCTTACTTGCTATTAACGGGAAAACATTAACCAGAGAAGTCTGAAGAAAGATATGCCACTTCCACTGGCAGAGAACATAGGACACGGATATGTTGAGAAACAGTCATTTTGCAAGTGTGTAAGCAATGTCTCCAACTTCCTTTTAACTATTTTTCTCTTAAACTGATTCTAAACATGCATTCTTATCCATTTTGTTTTTTTCATTCTACTCTGAATATTCCTTCTCTGTTTCTTTGCTGAAACCTAATCTGTCTCCAGCATTACGTGGTATTGTCTTAGTCACTTTCCCATCACTGAGACAAAATACCTGAGACTTAAGGACAGCTTTATTTTGGCTCATGGTTTTAGTCAATGGTCCACTGTGTCCAAGGCAGAGAGACAAAGTGAAGGAAAGCTGCTCAAACGAGGCAGGCAGGAAGCAGAAAGAGAAGGGAGGAGCAGAAAGGGAGACAAATCCTTCCAAGTCACACCCCCAGTGACCCTTTACAACTCATTTTTCCTGCATGACATTACCATATTAAAAGTGACAGCAAAGCATATTTCATTAAAATGTGTATATTGTATTTCTTCAATTTGAGCACGAATTTTAGGAGGGCAATTATATCTTTCTGCTTTATTTTGTTTGTTCCAGGTATATGAAATATAGAGTACTTAATAAATATTTGTTAATGAAAGAAACTGTACACATAAGGACATTTTAAAATACTCTCCAAAACAATCATTTGGTAAGAACAAAATAAAAATGGAAATGATAGTTTTTAAGGGCTAGGGATTTAGCTCAGCGGTTCAAGCACTTTCTTAGTAAGTGTGAGGTTGTGAGTTAACCCCCCACAAAAAAAGATGTGCTTCATTTCAGGACCCAAAGATGATTTATTAAGCATTACACTTAGTTAGGTTAAGAAAACAGCTTATTAAATAAAATCAAAATTATTATTTTATTGAGAAATTAAATTTAATATTGAACAAAATCTTAAAAATGTAGTTAAAACCTAAACAATAGCCTGAAATAAAAAATAAAGACATAAGGCTGAAAATACTCAAAATTAGAAATTATGTTTGGAAGTACAAAATACAGAGACAAAATTGCAAATGATTTAAAATTATTATAATTAAATTTGAAAACCTCTGTGGAATTTATGATATTTAGAAACCCTAAGTGGTTATCACTGATTCTCAAAGATGTACATAAAATCTCAGTAGACCAATTATTATAAAATAATGGTATAAGCTGTCAGAATGTATGTACCTAGTAAAGATAATGCCTAGAAATTTTCAGTTTATTATAAAATAAATAAATTATTTTAAACACATTTAAGCTTTTCCAGGGAATAAAAAGAAACTTTTAAAATTGTTTTATAATGATAGAAATATGTTTGTTTATGAACAATTAAAATCTTTATTTTGAGATAAAACTGAATTAAAAGAAAAGAAAAAAACTGGATATATTTGCTGTAAGATACAGTCATATCAAATATACATAAATGTAATTTAAATAGGTTAATCACTCAACATGCACAAAATATAAATATAAGTGACTGGGGAGTACAGGTCCCCAGCTCCATAGTTCAGGGGTGCAGCCCAGCTAGCCACACAGCAGGTCCTGGAGGTTCCAAACTCAATGCAGCTAGGTGCAAGGTCATGGCACCATACACTCGGGGCACACTCTGCCTAGCCCTGTGCACCAGAGGCTCTGAACACCTCGCAGCTGGATACAAGGTCCCAGTGGTGCCACACTCCAGGACATACTCTGCCTAGCTAATAGGGTCCTGGAGGTTCTGAACTCCACCTAGCCAGGTGTAAGGCACCGGCACCAAACTTCAAGAGTGTGTCCTCACTAATTGCAGAGGATCCAAGCTCTTCCCAGTCCAGTGTCCCAGCACAATCCATCAGGGCAATGCCCAGCCAGTCTTACAGGACACAAAGGTACAGAGCTCAGCCCAACTCAGAGCCCCAGAGCCATTCATCAGGGAGTAACCAGCATAGCCAAAGGGTCTTGGAGAATTTGAGCTCCACCCATCAGAGCACAAGGCCCCAGTTCCATAGTTCAAGGGTATAGCCCAGCTAGCCACACAGCCAGTCCTGGAAGTTTCAAATTCCACCCAACCAGGAGCAAGGACTTGGCATCATATGCTGGGGCACACTGTGGCTAGCCCCATGCTCCAGAGGCTCTGAACTCCTTGCAGACAGACAAAAGATCCCGGTAGTGCCACACTCTATCACAATCTACTTAGCTGCCTGGGTCCCAGAGATTCTGAACTCCTCCCAGCCAGGCACAAGGCCCCAGCACCATACCATGGGGGTGCATCTCTGCTAACCACCTTGATTGCAGAGGTTTGGAATGCCACTCAGCCAGGTTCTAGAACCAACAGACATGCTCTGGGGTTGTACCCCTGCTAACTGCAGGGAGGATACAAGCTCTGCCCAGCCCAGTGTCCCAGAGTAACCCAACAAAGTAAATCAGGGGAACACACAGTTAGCTTCACAGGCCACAGAAAACAAGGCTCTGGTGCCATAGTTTTGGGGTGTGACTCAGCTAGCCACAGGGATATTGGAGGATTGAAACTCTGCCCAGCACAGCATTCCAGTGCAATCCATTGGGAGACTACCTGGCCAGCCACAGAAGTCCCAGAGGAAAATGACAAAATGAAAGAGTAAGATGCAATCTCAGTCCTCCAGCCCACTGAGAACAAGCCCAAGAAACACTGAAATGGAAGACACTGGAAATCACACAACTGAACTTTCTGAAATGATAACAACTAAAGTAAAAAAAAAAACCAACTCCATGAAGCTATAGAGGACATCAGATCAGAAATAATCTCTCAGGTAAAAAAAATAAAATGACAAACATTATGAAAGAAATGTTTGCGTATATGTGTATGTAAAGCAGAGCAACATAAAAAAATAGAAGAACATAAGAAATAGATGGACATTTTGAATGAACAATATAAGACAGAACTAGAAGGCATGGAACAGATTCAAAGGGATATTCAGGAAATTAAAAATTCCATTGAAAGTTGGCAAAACCACTTGAATGAAGCTGAAGATAGAATCTCAGATCTTGAAGACAGCATGGAAGCTTACAATCATGAAAGAAAAGATCTCTTAAAAATAACAAGGAACCAGGAAAGAATAACACAGCAGCTGCAAGATGATGATATGAGAAGCAATATAAGATTGATAGGTGTCAATGAAAAGGCAGGAGTCAATAAGAATGACCTGAGAAGACTATTTGCAGAAATAATGGCAGAGAATTTTCCAACCATGGGAAGAGAATCTTATACTCAGATAAGTGAGGCATACAGAATCCCAATTAACCATAACCAAAACAAATCTTCACCCAGACACATAATAATTTGGATATCAGAAATTCAGCACAAGAACAGAATAGTAAAAACTGTCAGAGAAAAGAAACAGATCACTTTTAAAGGAAAGCCTATTAGAATCATGGTATACTTCTCAACACAAGCCATCAAGTCAAGAAGAGCTTGGAGTGAAGTATTTCAAATTCTGAAAGAAAACAACTTTCAACCAAATTGATGTATTCTGCAAAATTATCTTTAAAAGTTGATGTAGAAATAAGATACTCCCATGACAAAGAACAACTGAAGAAACTCATGATCATCAAACCAACACTACAAAGAGTACTGAAAGACACTCTAGAAAGAGACAAAGACAACTACAATCCCAAGAACAACAGCAAAAGGAAACCACTAAGCAAGCCAAATAATTAAACAGAACAAGTAGCAAACCAACAAAAGAAAGACAACATGAGAGTGATAAGTCAGTACATATCAGTTATATCAATCAGTGTAAGTGGTCTCAAATCACCAATAAAAAGAAACAGACTGGCAGAATGGATTAAGAAACAGAATCCAACTGTCTTAGTTACTTTTCATTCATTACTGAGACAGAATACCTGACACCCAAAATTAGGAAAGGTAAGGTTAATTTCTTACAGTTCTTGGGGGTTTCAGTTCATACTCAGTTGGCTCCAAGGCAGCATAGCTTGGTGGGGCAGCCATTCATGGTGGCCGCCAAACAGCAAGATGAATCAACAAGAGAGAGAATGCAAGGAAGACACGCCTTCCTTACACTATATGTCAGCTCCACCCTTGGGCGGGTACAACATTCACATCAAAAATACCAGCACCAGACAACAAACTAATCAGAAATGCCAGAGTCAGCCCTGTCCATGCCACAATGACATGAGACTTTGGGGGGACACAGGATCAAACCCATACACCAACAGTATGCTGTGTACAAGAAACACATTTAATTCAAAAGGAAATTCACAGACTAAAAATCCAAGGATGGAAAATAATACTCCATTCAACAAGAACCCAGAAAAAAGCAGGGGTAGCTTTTCTGTTTGCAGACAATGTGAACTTCAAATCAAGAATAATCAAAAGAGATAAAGAAGGTCACTACATACTTGTTAGGGGAAAACCTCAAGAAGAGATTATGATCATAAATATATATGCACCAAATATGGGAGCACCCAACTATGTAATACAAATCTGAATAGACATGAAAAACCAAATAAACAATAATACAGTTATAACACCCCATTGTCATAAAGAGCCAGATCAACAAAACAAAAACTCAGCAAAGAAATAGCAGAACTGAATCAAACTTCTGAACAAATTAACCTAGTAGATGTGTACTGAGTGTTCCACCCAACAACATAAGAATACACATTCTTCTCAGCTGCACATGGGTCATTCTCTAAAATAGATCATACATTAGTCCACAAAACATGCTTAAGTAAATGCAAATGAATTGAAATAATTGCATGCATGTTATCTGACCACAGTGCAATAAAATTGGAAATTACTGACAAAAAAAAAACCTGTAAGGACTCCATAAACACATGGAAATTAAATAACACTCTCTCAAACAATCAATGGGTCACAGAAGAAATTAAAGAAGAAGTTAAACAATATCTACAATCAAATGAAAATGCAAATGCAAATTACTGGAACCTGTGGGATACAATGAAAGCATTCCTCAGAGGGAAATTTATAGCACTAAGGTCCCACATCAGAAAAATGGAAAGAACACACATAAACAACCTAATGCTGCACCTCAAAGTTCTAGAAAAAGGAGAGCAAGTCAAGCCCAAAGCCTAGAAAGGAAGAAATTATAAAGATCAGAGCAGAAATTAATGAAAGGAAACTAAGAAAGCAATACAAAGAATTAATGAATTAAAGAGTTGGTACTTTGAAAGAATAAATAAAACTGACAAACCCCTAGCCAACCTTATCAAAAAGAGGAAAGAAAAATCTCAAATCCATGCAATAATAAATGAAAAGGGTGAAATCACTACAGACCCTCTGGAAATAAAGAAGATCATTGTCTAGGTTACTATTCCCTTGTTGCTGAGACAAAACACCTGACACCCAAAATTAGGGAATGAAAGGTTTATTTATCTTACAGTTTTTGGAGGTTTCAGTCCATAATCAGCTGGCTCCAAGGCAGGGTGGCATGGCACCAGGGCAACACTTCAAGGCAGCAGCCAAGAAAAAGCAGTCAGAGTAAAAGGGGCAAGAGCAAGCCTCTTCTACTCCCTTATATTGTACACAGGACAACCCCACCCAGGGTGGGTGTAGCATTTACAAATCTCCTTGCCTTCCTTTGCACAGGATGAGGATGTTTACCAAGTAAGACCCCTGTCTCCCTGCTGAATCTCTCAGGTAAACTTCTGACCTTCTGAAATTGACACAATGATCCAGTAACTGCTGGTGCTCTACACCCCAGGATGCAGAACTGCTGAGTCACTTAAGCTTCTAGACTTCTCAAGTTGACACAACATATAAACCATAACGATCATCAATACCTACTTTGAAAACTTTTATTC
Source organism: Dasyprocta punctata (assembly GCA_004363535.1). Lineage (NCBI taxonomy): Eukaryota > Metazoa > Chordata > Mammalia > Rodentia > Dasyproctidae > Dasyprocta > Dasyprocta punctata. The sequence goes on along the minus strand of RJWM01002478.1, from coordinate 39,984 downwards.
CTATAGGTTTGATAACACAGAAGAAATGGATAGCTTCCTAGAAATGTATGAGTTACCAAAGCTGAATCAAGAAGATGTAAAACGGCTCAATAACCAAATTTCAATTAATGAAATTGAAAATGTAATCAGAACCTTACCAACAAAGAAAAGCCCAGGTCCTGTTGGATTCACTGCTGAATTCTATAAGAAATTTAGGGAACACTTAATGCTAATACTCCTCAGACTCTTCAATGAAATTGAAAGGGAAACAAGTCTCCCTAGCTCATTCATGGAAGCAAGAATTACCCTAACACCAAAACCAGAGAAAGACTTACCAAAAAAGAAAATTATAGGCCAATCTGAACACAGATGAACATAGATGCACATAGATGAACATAGATGCAAAAATCCTTTAAAAAATACTGGCAAATAGAATGCAACAAGTCATTAGGAAGATTATACACCATGATCGAGTGCAGTTCATCACAGGAATACAGGGATGGTTCAACATACACAAATCAATAAATGTAATACACCATATCAACAGAGCCAAAGAAAAGAATCACATGATCATCCCAATTGATCCAAAAAAAAGCCTTTCAACAAAATCCAACACTCATTCATGATAAAAAACCTTACAGAAAATCAAAATAGATGGTCTCTACCTCAACCTGATAAAAGCCATATACAATAAACCAACAACCAACATCTTACTAAAAAGAAAAAAATGAAAACTTTAACCTAAAATCAGAAACAAGACAAGGATGTCCATTATCACCACTCTTATTCAATATAGTTCTTGAAACATTAGCCAGAGCAATTAGACAAGAGAGATAAATAAAAGGAATAAGGATAGGAAAGGAAAAAGTTCAGTTATCATTATTTCCAGCTGATAAAATCCTCTACATAGAAGACCCCCAAAAATCCATTGAAAGACTTCTAAAAGTAATAACTAAATTCAGTGATGTTCCTGGATACAAGGTCAACAATCAAAAATCAATAGCATCCATGTACACAAACATCAAACTCACCGAGAGAGAAATAAAGGAAACCACATCCTCCACAACAGCATCCAAAAAAATGAAATACTTAGGAATCAATTTAACAAAGGAAGTAAAAGATATACACAGTGAAAATTACATTACTCCGAAAAAGGAAATCGAAAAGGACTTCAGAAAATGGCAAGATATTCCCTATTCACAGATAGGCCATTCTCCCAAAATTGTTATACAGATTTCAGGCAATTCCAATCAAAATACAACTTGTGTACTTCACAGAGCTAGAGAAATCACCCCTAAAATTCATCTGGAACCAGAAGAGACCTAGAATAGCAAAGGCAATTCTGGGCAACAAAGGTAAGACAAGAGGCATCACAATCCCTGAGTTGAAATTATATTACAAAGTTACTGCGATAAAATCAGCATGGTACAGGGTAACAATAGACCTGAAGATCAATGGAATAGATTAGAAGATATAGCCACAACTACAAACACACTCAGCCACCTCATCTTTGACAAAGGGGCCAAACATACACAGTGGAAGAAAGATAGTCTCTTTAATAAGTGATGCTGGTAAAATTGGCTTTCCATATGCCATAAACTAAAACTAAATCCCTGTCTATCACCATGCATGAAACCAAAGTCAAAATGGATCAAAGATCTGAATATTAAAACAGAGACACTAAATCCACTGGAACACAAAATAGGCAAAAATTTTGACAACATAGGAGTAGGCAAATAGTTCATGAACAAAAATCAAACTGCACAGGAACTACATCCTAGATTCAGCAACTGGGGCTTGTCTTATTAAAAAGTTTTTGCATGTCAAATGAAATCTCAAAGTGAAAAGAAAACCCGTGAACTGTACCTCAGACAAAGAGTTTCTATCTAAAGCATATAAAGTATTAAAAAAAAATTAGGCACCTAAAATTCAAGGACCCAATCTGAAAATGAGCATCTTAGATGAATATTCACTTCTCGGATAAAGAAATACCCATTGCAAATAAATAAATGAAAAAATGTTCAACATCAATGGTCATTTGTGAATTGCAAATTAAAGCAACACTAAGATTCCATCTCAGTCCAGAAGGAATGACCAAAATCAAGAAATCAACCAATAGTAAATGCTGGAGGGGCTGTGGGGAAAAAGGAACTCTTCTGCACTGTTGGTGGGAGTGTAGGCTGGTGCAACCACTGTAGAAATCAGTGTCAAGCCTCCTCAAGAAGCTAGAATTAGAGATTTCATTTGACAGCTATCTAACTTCTGGGCATTTTCCCTGAAGAGTTGAAAATGTCATACCACAGTGATATATATGCACCCATCTGTATAGCAACCCAATTTGTAATAGCCAAATCTTGGAAACAACCCAAGTGCCCATCAGTCAAGGAATGGATAAAAAAGATGCGGTGTTTTTATACAATGGAATACTAATGAGTTATCCAGAAAGATTGCATCGAGACTTTTATAAGTAAATGGACATTACGTGACACCATACTCATAAGTGAAATAAATCAAACTCACATGTGTAAATACCATATTGTCTCCCTAGTGTAAGAATTTGAAAAAGTATATATGATCCAAAATCTACAATAAATACTGTATAAGGGTGTATTAGGTATACTATGTACCCCCAAGTCCTCATATAATTTTGATAGGGCTGAGTTATTGGTTTGTTATTGGTTTGTTGTCTAGCACTGGGATTGGCACATACCCAGGGGTGGAGCTGAGATACAATGTAAGGGAAGGCGGGTCTTCCTCTTGTTCACTTCCTCTTCCTCCTCTCCCTCTCCTGTCTCTCTCTCTCTCTTGCCAGTGTGCCTTGTGGCTTGCAGCCACCATGAACTGTAGCCCCACCATCCTATGCTGACTTGGAGCCAACTAATGGACTGAAATTCCCTAGAAACTGTAAGAATAAACCTTTCCTTCCCTAATTTTGGGCGTCAGATATTTTGTCTCGGCAACGAGCGAATAGTAACTAAGACAAAGGGTAAAAAACAGCTCAAAGAGGAAAAGTAATTGGGAGACGAAAAGAAGAAAGAAGGAAGGAAAAAAGAAAAAGACATAAATTTGTGTGTGTGTGTGTATATATATATATATATATATATATATATATATATGATAGCTAAAATGACTATACTACTAAATGTATTAGTTATTGGAAAAAGAACAGTTAATACTCATATGATTAGATCAATTCTACATGTCTATATATGTTATCCTAATCAACCCTTTCAAATGTAACAATATGCAATATTACAGTCAGTGTCAAATTCCTGTCATCTTGTTTTGTAAACCTATAATGATATTGTATTAGGTTTGCCGTTGTTCTTTGTTTGTATCTTTTGCCTTTTTTTCTTCTTTTCTGTGTCTTTTTTCTCTTAAATAAAAAATATACATATAAATGACTAGAGACTATAGAACATAATACAAGAGTTCACTTGTACCATAAGAAAGCTTGATGCAATAGAATCCTTTTATTGGTAATCTTAGATAATTATATTGAAACTATGTAAGCAAATGAACACCCAAACTCACTAATAATATCCATAACTACACAGTTACGAGTAGATCATAGCTATAAAAACTGTTCATTAAAAATATAAAGAAAAATATTCATTAAAAATAGAATAAGTACTTGTAGTATATTTTACAATGCATTACTGTACAAAATTTAAAATGAATCATTGCTAGTTCTTACATGAAAAATTCATCAAATGCAAGATTAAGCATGATTATAACAATATGAAGTTAAAAATTAGGTATAAAAATTTGTATTGGAAGCAAAGTAAGGTTAAAGGATAAAGTAGTAACTAAAGAATTTGCTGCCTAAGGGGATTTTCAATTCCTGGTTATTTTTAGTTTTTGATCTCTGCATGTGTATGCTCAGTTTATGAGAATTTATTGATCAGAGTACTTATACTTACTATTCTACACATAACCATTTTATATGAATTAAACATTCTAACCAGGGGTACAGCTCAGCGGCACAAGTGCCTGCTTGGCAAGTGCGAGGTCATGAGTTCGAACCCTGGTATCAAAAATATATGTAAATTAAGCATTCTAAATATGTACATAATGTAAATAATAAATATATACACTCAATGTTGTAAACTGCCCAAAGTCCACTATCTCGCTTCTTTCCTACTTATGTCCCCTAATGTCTCCAATCTACTGAAGTTTGACTATCCTTTGTCCAAAATGCTTAGACTGGGAATGTTTTGGGTTTTGGATTTATTCATAGTTTGGAATACTTCAAATCTATTCTTATTTTGGAACATTTCTATATACTTCATGAGAAATCTTACGCCAGGGACCCAAGTCTAAATGAAAAATTCAATTAATATATCTGTGTGTGTGTGTGTGTGTGTGTGTGTGTGTATTGTTCATAACCTAAGGATAATCTGATACACTATTATTAGTAACTATATTCATTAAGCAAACTTTCATCAAGTGGAATTTTCCTCTTGTAGTGTAATTTTGGCATGCAAAAGGCTACAGATTTTGAAGCATTCTGGATTTTGAATATTTGCACTATGATTGTGCACCCTGTAATTCATAGATTACCCTTGAGACATCAATCCACTGAAGGGTCATTTTTCTTTTAATTTTCCACCTTATTTCCTTTCCTCTCTCTCTGTATCTTACTTAAGTTTTTTAATAAAATATAGAAACAGATCATCAGAATGAAATACTTAGTTTCATCATTTGCAAGTCGTGAGAGAATCAAAATTTTAACCCTTTGAAAATTATAACATCTGCTTTAAATGACTAAAATACATAGGTGACTGAAGAGCTAACATAGTGCCTGCTACATTGTAAAGTTATATAAATTAATGACAAACAAGCAAAAATTTATTGGTTTAGTAATTACCAAATACCCTCAAATATTTCTTTTTTATCATATGTATTTTGCAAAATAATGTCTTGGAATAAATCTACTGCTTCACCTTTTCAGCATTATACCAGAGAGCTAAAAGTGGATGAGATACACACACAAACATGAATATTTGCAGAGTAATTTCAATTTTAATTCAATAATTACTAAAGTCACTGTGTTTTTAGAGTTTTATTCCTTTCTTCAACATTGTCCCAATTCCCCAAATGTGCATGTCACATTACCCCGTTTCTTCACACCTCCTAGCATCTGAATTCCTACTTTAAAATGTAGCAGCTGACTTTTAAATTTAACTAAGAAAATAGAAAAAAATTGTATTAGAAATTCTGTGAACTGTAAAGTTCTGTGTAAAGGCATATGTTCCCATATAATCTACTCTTCTCTTGTAACACATGAACTCTATTTTTCCTAGCTAAGATCTCCTCTCTGTAATGAATTCAGTCCTATATTCTTGTATCTAGTTGAGGACAAATTGATGTGGTAATGCTCAAATTATGTATTCTGTCTCTTAGATCACTGTATTCAGTATACAAATACAACTTTAATTCTTACATACTGAATATGAGATTTATTAAAACCATACGTCTCCCTAGCAAAAAAGCCCTTCCATGTATCTTCATTCTACTTGAAAATATTATTTCTCCTCTCTCGAAATCACTAAACAAGGTTTGAGACCCTCAAACTTTCCAAAAGTTCAAATATAGTCCATATTGATAATTGAATAGCTCATTACAATACCTGATCTTACTCAGTAACACTTTTGACATTCTTGATTTTGATATCCTTCTTGAAACACTCCCTTCATTTGCTTATGTTTCAACACTATGTCTTGATTCTGATACATGGTGTCTGTTATTTGAAAGATATCAGCCTTTTCTGTTTTATTTTCTCTTCATAGAAGTTCCCACCAGTTTTGAAATCTTAAAGTGTACTAATGCAAAGCATACATACTTCATGTTCTTTCATGGCTCATTGGCCTCCTCCCAGTAAGTGCTTACTGAATGTTTCTTTTTTTTTTTTTTTTTTTTTTTTTTTTTGCGGCACCAGGGATTGAACTCACAACCTCGCGCCTGCCAGAGAGCAGGCGCTTAAGGCACTGAGCCAAACTCCTGGCCCTAGTTTTTTGAGTCAGGGTCGCACTATGTAGCTCAGGCCGGCCTTGTGCTCGCGTTGTAGCCCAAGCCGGCCTCGAACTCACAACGCTCCGCCTACTTCAGCCTCCCGAGTGCTGGGATTAAAGGCGTGCGCCACCACGCCCGGCTAAATGGTCTTTTTTTTTTTTTTTTTTGCTGCACCGGGGATTGAACTCACAACCTCACGCCTGCCAGGGCAGGCGCTTAAGGCACTGAGCCAAACTCCCGGCCCTGAATGTTTCTAAATAACATATAACTCTTTTGTCTCAGACCCACCTTTGAGAGGATGAAACAAAGCAGATACTAGTTCTAGCACAAAAATCACCCTCAATCGAAAATCTGTGCTGTGGATCCTTGGTCACTTGTCAGCCTGAGTCAATAGCCAAATATTTAAGTTTCTTCAAGTGATTTTTATTTAGTTATCCTGACCCAGTTTGTGGCAAGGAAAGATGCAGAATTATTTATACAACACTTTGTCTGCTTATGCGTACATACATAGTAATATAGAATGATAAATTCAGAAATTTGTTGTCGCTCATTCAATGCTGAGGATTAAAGTGAGACTGACAATGTAAAACATTGCCTTTATGTTTTCCTTCTTTTTTAGATTAATAAAATTACATTATTTCAGGGTTTGAAAAAGCCCATATACCCCTTCCTAAAATAAACGTCTCATGCTCACCATTTCAGGTTATTTGAAAATGAGACTATTGTTCTTGAAGTATAATAAATTAATCTAAATATTTCTGTGGATGGACACTGCTTTAATGAGTCTGATACATTTTTACTTGTATATGTTGAGCAAATGATCTCTTTTTTCTTTGTTAAATTCTGGACTTATTTTTAAAAATGATTCCATCATACTGTGTTCTGTATAGCTGTTGTAAATATGTAGAAAATGTAGCAAAATATATATTTGTTGTATAATATGCAGTCTGCCATAAAATTTGTTTAGGTACATTACTATAGATAGAATGTTATAAATTTAGGTCAATAGTTCAATATTTTATCAAACAGAATCTTGTTTCTTTATTGAATCATCATTACATGAATATATGAAAAGTGACTGATTTTTTTATGCCAATATGCCATATTTTGTCTCTTGCTATTTCTTCCTTTTATAGTCATTCATGTGTATCATGTGGTACTATTGCAATCAATCTTAAATAAATTACAATTGTAAATGTTTTACTGAATTATATGCTATAATGTTTTATTATAATAGAAATAAATGTTAAATAATGCAAATATAAATGGAGGACATGAAAAATCTCTAGTCTATTGTTAATGCAAATGAAGATTTCCTGGGCAATTTAAATTGAAATCTATCACTAATTAAATTGAATTTTTATCTCCGAAATGATAGAACATTGAGAAACTGTCTTTAATCAACCGACCAAAGCAAGTTTACCTTTTTTCAAACCATTGTTCATCAGATCAAAGAGACTTGATATATCTTTGATTAAAGACAGAAGAGTTCTTCACAGATAACTAGTTTACCTTTTGAAGATTTTTTTAAACTCATAAGTGAATAATTAAAGAATTCTGGATGACAAGTATCAATTCTTCATAAAAAAGACACTTAAAATATGAACAGCATTAAAAATATATAAGTATAGCAGTATGATATTTAGCTTTCTTAAATCAAACTTGGTTTTTGTTTGTATTTAATGTAATAATGGTAAATTAGTTTGGTCAGAATATGTTTTATTTTCAGGAGGAAAGCAAAATGTATTTTCTTTATGTAATCAGTTTTCTTTTTTCTACTCTTTGCTAGGATTTTCCTTATTGTTTTATGTATCCTAATCTTTGAAAACTTAGTGGATGGAATGTAAATGTTGAGTTTTTAAATATAAACATGTAGAAATCCATGAGCATTTGAATCATGAGTACAAACTTGTATAAGTACTATATTGATTGATATACTACATTCTTCCCATTCACATTCTTAAATCAACTGAGAAATTGTTTTTAAAAGACTTTTCATTTCTGGAAAAGAAAAAAAGGGCAATGCCACTTTTATGCCTATGATTTAAATAAAAAATTTTAACATAGCCACACTTTGGTCTAGACTAGTAAACAGTGTGATTATTATCATTTAAGTAGTGTTAAATTATAACATAAATCACTCCATTGTTCCAAAATATCCAAAATGGCTACTTGTACTTCATGAATTGTTTATGTTATTCCTCAGTCTACATTTTTAGAGTAAAATCTGCTTTTGGAGAGGAAATCTATCATTTTATTTTACCCCTTTGGAATTCCTATTGAAATCTCCTTAGAACATTTAAATGTCTCTGCAATAACAGTCTTGATAAGTAAGCAAATAGTAGTTTAGTACAGCTGTTCTGTTACTGTATGTTTGCATCTAAAAACCTTAAAATTAATTGAAGAGTAGACTACAAGCATAATTGCTTAGATAATATTGATTAAATGGAGAGCCAATTGTGAAAAAAGTCAAGTAGCTAACAGAACAGTGGCTTTTCTGGAAGGGGTGGGTCAGTGGCTCTTCCTGACTTGCTTGAGGTGATTGATACCTATGTGGAATATCAATCACTGTTGTTTATCCTTGGGGGAACTAGGTGGGTGCATTTGTCTCGTGTTTTGTCTTGAGGTCTGGTCTTCAGCAAATGAGTCTGTGTCTCCCCCACAGTTGCAATGTATCCTGTCTTCTGCACAGGCTTCTTTGAGAATCTACTATATTTCTGCCTAACTTAACTGTCTATAACATAACACTTTTTAGATTTCTACAGCTCTTCATTTTTAATCCGGTCTTTACATTTAAAGTGAATTTCTAATATGAGATACACTTGTAGTTGTTCATATTTTCTACCCATTCTGAGCATCTCACTCTTTTTATTGATGTATTTAGACCATTTACATTTACAGTATTTTAACTACTATTTATTCATTGCATTTACTTTATATCTTTTTCCTTCCTTTTCTTCTCTGTCCTGTGGGATTTAATTTAGCACTCATATCTTTTCTTAACATATTGATTGCATTTCCTTTTAATTTTCATGTTTTGTTGTTGTCCTACAGGTTAGAATATACATTTTAATTCATTTAAATCCACCTTCAATACTGTTATATCACTTCACATGTAGTATGGCATATTACTCTGTGTTGTAATAGAGCATTTCCTGTTCTTCCTTCATCTCTTCTGTGACATGACTGTCATTAATTTCACTTATCTACATGCCATAATTACTCAAGTCATCCTTACTATTTATGATTTGAATAAGTTTCAGTTATTAATATGTTCTTATTTGTAATGATTTAAAGGAACATTATTATTTCATAACATTAAGGGATAAGAAAAATATGAGACTTTTAATTTCATTCAATTAGTTTTCAATGGCTTCCTTTTTTATCTAATTACAATTTATACTCTAAATAATTTTCCTTCTCTCTGAAGAAAATTTTTGGCAAGTAATGTCTATTGATAAGAATTCTTTAATTTTTGCTTGACAAGTCCTTATCCTTCTTTTGTTGAATTATACTTTCACTTCATACAAATCTGTAAATTAGGAAGTATTAAATAAGCACTCTTTGCCATAAAACATTACTGAGTAATCTTAAAGTCATGTGTTTATTTCGATAATGTTATTATTTTATCTATCTACTCTCAATAATTTACATTTTATGACACTTTACTTAAAGTAGGCGATTTCCAAATTCTTAAAACATTATATAATATAATTTCTACAATAATCACTTGTGATATACATAGCTGTGAAATTTCAGTGATAAATTTAATAACAAATATCAAACTTTGAAACTACAATTATGCACTGTATATAAGTAATAATTTCATTGTAACACTGAAGAATGCATTGTTATCTTAAGAAGATTGGTATGTTACTGAATTATGTGGACAAACTAAAATATTAGAAAAATGTAAGTCATAGAAAAAACAAAATCCAAGGAACATAAATATATTCAAATGAGATTGATTACTATGGCAGTATGATGAATTCCAAATATTTTAAATACATGGATCCTCAAGACTACCAACATTAAGGCCAAGTGTGGTGGCACATATATGTAATCCCAGCACTCAGGCAGCTCAGGGAAGAGGATTGCTGCATGTTCAAGGCCACCTTGAGCTGCATAGTAAAATCAAGTCCAGCCTGGACTACACGGTGACACTGCCTCAAAAAAAAAAAAAAAAAAAAAAGAAAGAAAGAAAAAAATTACAACATTTACACATGGAACTTTGTAATCCCATAGAATTTGAACTTTGAATTTGCATGTGTATCTGATATCTACCTTATTCTATGTGCCAATTTTCACCATAGATGTATATGTGAAGTGCATGTGAACGTATTACAATCCAGTGTTTAAAATGGGCAAAGTCGCTAACTATATTGTAACATAAATGATTATCATGATCTCTTGATATTGTTTTTGTGCCAAGAATTCACAAGAGGAAAGTTTCTGAAATGGAAAATAAATACCTGCAGTGAAGTTTCTGACATATGCAATAAAGATTATAGTAGTCAGAGGCATTTTTTTTAAAGCACATCTGTTAAGAAAAAAACTGAAGGTTTTCCCTGAGCCATTTTTTAAAGCCAAATGGAAAATAAAATGATCTGTATCATTCTCCTTTAAGAATTGCTTCTTTCATAGATGATATAGTTAATTCTTCATCATAGAAGTTTTTTGACAAAAATATTTTAATATTATTGTTTTAAACTCATGTAATATTAATGTTGTAAAAATCACATTCTTGCATTATCAATATACATGACGACTCATACAGCAAATTAACTTCAATTTATATAACATGCTGGGTTTTTCTTGTGCCAAAATGTTTCATTAAAAATAATTTCAGGAAACTGATATCAGCAGGATGTCTAGGACACTCCAGATCCTAATACCTCCAAAGAAAAAGTGTTGAGAGAGACAAAATGTTACCAGCAGAATAATTTTAAAGAAGCTTTGGAAAATATTCAAAGGTGTACAACAAACAAACAAAAGTGTAGTGTAGAAAAAAAGGCATTAAAATGGCAGAAAAAATACTGGTGTTTTTAGTAGGTCTTGTTGCTGTGAATGCTGAACTCACAGCACTGGTGTATAGAAGTGGTAATTCAGTTCCAACTTCTCCTCTTTGAACTAAAGGGAATAGAATAGATTTTATGAAGAAAATTCTGTCTTGTTTGGAGGACTGACTGTCCAGTCACCTAACTTAGAACTCATGGAAACTGAAATCTGTGTGGACAACTGTAACCTCAAGATAAGATAAGAAAAGATACAATCAAGAGACTAAATTCAACAGCATATTCAAAGGAGGATTTATTCAAGGATCAAACAATGTACTAAATTCAAGCAACATAAAGTGAAAGAAGAAAAACTCATTATCATCACAACAAATAGAGTATAAATTAATTGAAAAATTCCAAATTATTTCAAAATTCAAAGTATAAATAAGAAATTAAAAGACAGATAACAGCAAGTGTGGAAGTAGATCTTTCTCAAAGAGCAATGGATCAAGAGATGGAGGGAGGAGAAAAGGAAGGAGAGAAAAAAGAAATTAAGATGTGTTATGTGCATGTATCAACTCTACATAAGGGATATAAACATTATATATGGCAAACATGCACAAAAAATGAAGAGGATCAAGAGACAGGTTCAGGGAAAAACGTGGATCAACAAAAAGAATTAAAATGTGTTATGCACATGTCCCAATTCCCAACAAGGAATGTAAAGATTATGTGTTACAAACATGCACTAGTAAAAGAAGAAAGATAACCTATTACACATGTTAAAAATGTTTAATATTTTAAAACTCATTCAACAAACAAGAAATAAAAGGAATTTAACCCAGTGTAATGAAAGCCATATATACAAACCCTATAGATAGTATTATTTTCTGGGCGAGTGCAGGATACTAAGAATCAAACTCAGGACCTTGCATTTGCCAGACAGGCACTTATGCCACTGAGCTATACCCTCATCCCCAATAACATCAGGTGAAAATCTGAATGCTATTCTTTTAAATCAGAGAAAATAAAAGAATGCTTGCTACTACCACTTCCATTTATGTAGTATTAGACATTCTATCAAGATTAGTTAAAGAAATGAATAAAGTCATTCTTATCAAAAAGTAAGGAGTTAAACTATGTCTGCTCATAGATGACATAATCTGATGTACTCCACAAAAATCCATTGAAATAAAAAAAATGAATTCATTTGAGTGCGAAGACAGGAAATTGATGGCAAAAGTAAGTGGTATTTCCTACAACTATGAAAAACAATAATTTAATTTACAGAAGATCAAAAAGAATAAAATAGGAATAAACTTAATGAGTTAGATGCAAAACCCATGTACTGAAAACTACAAAGTGTCAATAAAAAAATGAAGATCTCTGTAGTCTCTTAACTGGGACACAGTATCTGACACCAACAAGTTAAAAGCAGAAGAGTTTAATTTATTTTAATGGTTTGGGAGATTTTGTCTATGATCAGTGAGCTTGAAGTCAGAAATAACATGATGAAGGGCATGGTGGGGAAAACCTGCTGACTTCATAACAGTCATGAAACAAAGAGGAAAGGTGTTAAGGATAAGAATATACCCTTCCATGCCAGACCACCAGTGACCTGCCTCTTCCCAATAGGCCCAACCTCCCAACAGTACACTTTACTATGCAGTCAGCATTGGATAAATCCATTGCAGGGTGACATACTATCAGACCTGGACAATAAGATGGGATGGGATGTTTCGAAGCACCAAAAGGTTCAGATCTGTCTCACATACATTACGTAAAATGTATCTATGTATCCATAAGAGTTGGCAGTGCCCCTTGGAAACGCTATACATTTCAGCATTTTTGAAGAATCCAATTGCAAAATTTCCTCTGATACTTAAAGCAAACTCTCAACTGTTATTCATGGTAAAAATAAAAACAAAAGTTGAGTCCTTCCAACATACAGCAGTACAGGATCAATATTTCCATTGCAAAAGAGAGAACTAGGGGTAGAAAAGGTTCAGAACAAAAATGATCACTGGAAACATTCAACCCTGTAATTTCATATCTAACATCAAGGACAGGTTGTGGTTGGGTGTGATCTCCTAATGACCTAAGTAGTCCTTCCTCTATGACCTTGCCATGTTGCAGTGCATATAGGCCCTCTCTTGGGCTTGCTGTACTCACTATCTGTGGCTTTTCTCAGCAGAGGACACTTATTCCTAGCACTCCCAAATTCCTGGGTCTCATATCCACTTCAGCTTCATTCTCACAGGTTCAAACATCACCCTTCCCGGGGTGAAATTGCTTCATCTCCTAGGCCTTCCTTTGAAATCTGAGTGGAAGCCCCCATGAATCACAACTCTTGCATTTTGCAATGCCTAAAACAAAACAAAAAAACAAACAAACAAAAACCAACATGATGTGGATGACAACAAGGTTACCATCAGCTAGATCAGTAGCCTGAACTTCCTCTGGCCTAAGTACCTGAATGGTTGAACTCAGGGAAGCACATTCCCAGGTGGCCCTAATGAGAAAGAGGCCCTGGGGATCTCTTTTCAAGGCAAAATATTTCCAAGAAGTTTATCTGTTTATATCCTTAAGCTTGCAATGGTTAGGGTCTGGTCATTTTCTAAAATCACTTCAAGCTATTTTTTTTCTATTGTGTCAATGCATACTATTTGGGTTCCTTTTTAAAACTGCTTAACTCTTCAGCAACCAGACCTACTTTTGCTACAACTCTACAAATGGCTCTTTTGGACCAAAATGTAATGTTTTCAATTTTTTCTACTCTGCCTTTGCCTCTGATTTTCACTAGAAATCTGACTGAAAGTAGCCAGTTGTATTCATGTCACAACCTGAATGTTGGGCTATCTTGAAATTTCCTCTTTCAGGTTAATTAATCCACTCCTTTTAAACTCAGTCCACTCCAAAGTCTAAAGACATGGTGAAAATGTAGTCAAGTTTCTTGTCAGAATGTAACATGCATGGCCTCCTGCTTAGGTTCCAGTGGAGGCTTTTTTTCAACTAAAATCTCATAAGCCTAGTCTTTACTGCCCACATTCTTACTAATACTCTGTTTTCTGAGCTTGAGCTGGAATCACCCATTAACTTCTGTTTATAGGGCTTATATGCCTTGTATCTCCAAAACTTTCCAAATTTCTTCCACAAACCAATTTCAAAGACTTCTGAACCTCATGGTTAGGTATAGTCACAGGAATGACCCCACTTTTCTGGTACCAATGTTCTGTATTAGCCAATTTTCTTGCCACTGAAACACAATAACTCAGACTCAGAAGTTAAAAAAGGGAATATTTAATTTGGCTCATTGTTCAGTACATGCAGTCCTTGGTCATCTGGCTTCAAAGCACAAAAAGCATTGTGAAAGTTTATGGTGGAAAATCTGCTCTGTCTTAACATTTAGAAAGCAGAAAAAGAAGGGAGGATCTTGGGATAAGAATACATGCTTCTAAATTATGGCCAGAGTTACCTGTATTTTTCACAAGCACTACCTACTAATAGTTCATTTAGCTATTGAGTATATAGCATCTTACATTCATCAGTGGACTAAACCCTATTAATATGATAAATATACAAAAATATCTGTGACTCAATAACAAAAAAATGACCAACCTAATTGAACAATGCACTAAAGAATTGAAGACATCCCTATAGAGAAAATGCAGAGAATAAGCACATGAAAGGATGCTTAACATTACCAGTCACTAGCTAGATGTAATCCAAGCCAAAGTAGAATAATAATGCCCATTCAAATGGTACTATAAAGTGTAAGAAAATAAAGGTGTGACCAGAGTGTTTAGAAATTGAATACATTGCATTGCTAGTAGAAATGTAAAATGAGGTGGTCACTATACAAAATGGTGTAGTGGTTTGAAAAAAAATATATAAAATTATCATGTTCTCTTAGTTTAGGCTACTTTAACAAAACAATTTAGGTTGGGCAATTTACTAATGATAGAATTTTATTTCTCATATTTCTGGAGATAAGCAAATCTAATCAAGGCACCAGAGTTGATTCTTGATGAGGGCTGATTCTCATGGTTAGTGTCTACTAAGAAGAACAGAAGGGTAGCTCTATGTCAGGCAGCCCTCTGAAGACTCTCATATGGCCATTAATCCTGAGGGAAAAACCAAAGGCCTCACCTTTTAATAGTATCACCTTGAGTTTTAAGTGTCAACACATCAATTCTAGAGGTACATTTGCATTCAAAGAGTAGCATATATGATATAGCAATTCAACTTCTTGATATATATTCAAAAATCAAAAAACAAACAAACAAAACCTCAAGAAGAGACAGGTACACCAGTATTCATAATGATACAGGAAAAATGATCCCAAACCTCCAAATGATATGGGGAATGAAACTCTCAACCTACTATATGTCCGGCGCGAGTTCGTGTTCTCTAAAAATCGAAGAACGAGTTTTAGGAACAATGGAGGGTAAGAACAGAATATATTTATTGAGAGAAAGAAAGCTTCTGAATGAGGGACAGAAGGGGACCCGAGCGGATTGGCCAGGACTCTGTCATTTTTAGGGACTTTTATACAGTAAAACCATGAGGCTAGATGGGTCCAAGGCGGGGAAAATGGGAACCTGCAAGGTGGGCATAAGGTGGGACATAACTACAGTTAACCAATAAGACTAACTGCTCAGGTAAAATTGATTAAATCAAGGACAAATGAGGAAAGAAGTCCACTAGTAAGCGGGGGATGCTTGGCCGCAGTGACTCTTCCTGTAGGGTGTTGGGATGCTGACTCCTGACTTCCTCAGGGTGACAGAGAACTATTTGGACTGTGGACCCTTAGGATGCAGTTGTATTTGTTTTGCCCCTTGTCTTAATATCTGGCCCACAGCAGGAGGTGCCTGTCTCCTCAGAGGTTACAAGGTATCTGAACTTCTGCACTGGTTCCTTTGAGGGCCTAGCCCTACCTGACTGCCTATCATATTTTGTCTAACTCAGTTTTCCTGTAACAATAACAGAATTGTAATCATTAGCTAACAGGTATAATCTGCCTAAATAGTCATGCAAAGATACATGGATAAATAAAAAATAAAATGTAATATTTATTTTAAAGGAGTATTATACAGCTATTTAAAAGAATAGAATTTTTGTAAATACTGTAACATGAATGAAGGTTGATGACATGACACTATTAAAATATACCAGAAATAGGAAATTTATTTTATGATTTGTCTTACATGAGTTACTAGTGTAATCGAACTCATGGAGGCAAAAGATAGAATCATAGTTACCAGCAACTGAGGAATTCTTTAATGTACATGGATATTCAGTTTAAGAAAATATATAAATTCTGGTGTCAGATGGGATCATGGTTGTACACAATCACTTAATGTTATTTGCCATATAATTAAAAAAATTAAATGCTGACTTTTATATTATATACATTTTACCATAATGAAAAGGAAATGATTATAGCTCCAAATTCAAGACTGCATAATTTTCTACAGTTACAGAGAATGGTGACACTTTAAAACATTTAATATTTTATAAGTTACTAATGGTTCAAATGATTGAAACAATGAATGAAGAACATCAAAGTATTGTAACTATCTCTAAAATAGTTTTATACAATATGAATCTGGATAATCCTGTGTTATTTACCAAATTGTAATAATTTCAACGTAAATATTTCATATATGAAATATAGTTGTGTTGCTACTGCTCAGAACCTCAGATAATTTAAGTAACAAAGTTAAATCTTTGAATAAATTTTGATGGTTCAATTGGAGAAGTCAATTAGAGCCACTATTTTCATTTCCTGAATTAAGAAAATAGTCATTGAAAGGGTTTGATAACTTGTCTACAGTCACACAGCTTCATTTGGCTCAAGAAAATTTTGAATGTTTTTCTTTCTTTTCCAAAAATTCCTTGCTCATGTCTATTAACACTGAATAGTAGGCATAACATTTCAGTATTAGTGTTCTATTATTGATCATATACATATATAGTGTTATTATGCTTTTATTTTCCAAGTTTTTTATTATCATACTGCATGCCTTTAAGGTATCATTTTTAAACAAGTGAACTAGATTTTTCTCTACAAAAGAGCAAGAAAATTAATACATTTTATTACAATAATTTCCTACATGGACCATATTTATGATTACTTGTGTATTTGTTAGAGATAGAATAAAATGTATTTTAAAGTTAATTATGGATCTTATATTTTTAGATTCTTTATTCTTTTTTAGACAAATAGATGTTGGTTTCTAAACTTCTTTTTAAAATTAAAATAAATACTTTAGCAGACACAATCACGCTAGCTTAGCTGGAAATTTTCATAGAAATTTTATTCAATCCAGGATTTACAACATGATTTACAGAATAAACATATATTCTGCTTCTTGAGATAATATATTTTATGTAGAACCAACTGTTGTTAATAATTGCAATGTCATTCATATGACTGATAATACAGACTAATTTTTTAGCAAGTTAAAATTTTTAAAAATGACACTTTTTAATATTTAATGGTTAATCTGAGAATATTAGAATAATTTTAATAGTTTAACAATCGTAAGAAGAAAAATAAAGACATGAGGGGCTTGAAGGGTAATGTATATTGTTGCAGATGCCTCAGCTTATATATTATATATACACATGTATATGTGTAATGATAAAGTGAGACACTTCATAGATATTTTGGACTTTAAAATTTTTATAATAAATCAATTATGTAGGTTTATATGTGATTAGTTCACTTAAAGTCTAAACAACTGAAAATTAAATATCTTCAAGATAATTCAAGACAATTTCTTATGATTAATAGTAACATTTTTGACTTTGTTAGTTTCACCATGAACTTATGTGGATTCAATATAAGCTCATCAAAAGCAGAAAAATTAAAAGTAGACAATATACTGAGGCTATTATCAAAATTAGTAAATTATATTTATTTTTGCATAATAATTTTATGAACTTAAACATCTTTGAATATTGTTTCTTCTTTCAGCTTTATTTTTTTCTCAAGCTTTATATCTTATGGATGAAGTTTACCACCCAGCTGCTACTTGAGATGCAGGTGAAGGCTATGTCT
This sequence comes from Dasyprocta punctata, assembly GCA_004363535.1. NCBI lineage: Eukaryota > Metazoa > Chordata > Mammalia > Rodentia > Dasyproctidae > Dasyprocta > Dasyprocta punctata. Next base: position 21,927 of record RJWM01002478.1, on the reverse strand, counting down.
GAAGGCATGTATTTAAATACCATCTATAGCACAGAAAAAGTTGCTCTCTTCAGAAGGCCTTACCATTACCATTTTCCTTTACATTTATAGTGACCTTGAAAACATAATGCTGAAAGACATGGCCTCAATATTGATCCAAGTTATTACATTGCAAAGATTATTAGACTTAATTTTGCATTTATTATGTTAAAGATAAATATAGTATCTAACAATTCATGTTTCATTGTACAAGGCCAAATAAATCAGTGAACTTGTGTCCTTGATGCAGTCAGTATCTAAACCTTAACCAAACTTTAGAATGATTTTGTCCATCTGGGTAGGAATGCAGAAGTACCGCTGACTTTGCAAAACCTGAAAAAGCAGAATATTTTAGTTCAAAAGCATAGAATCATTTAATTAGAGGCACCTTAGTGCGTTAACTTTGGAATTCCTTAATTCATTTGCTTTGTGAATGACCTGTATTTTGTACTCTCCCCCAGCTTCTGCAGTATTTTTAGGGCCACACAATGTTAGGCAAAGAACTACTTTTGTTTCTTTATCAGAAAAGAGTTTTCTCCTCATACAGTATTTTTAAAGATTTGAATGTATGTCTTATATCTCTGGTATTTACATTTGCAAATGTGTGTACTGTTGAAAACCTTCAGTAAGAATTAAACATGGCTAATCACTGCAATGGCAGAATATTAAGTGTTAATTATTTTAATTTTGAAAAAAATTATGAGCAATATTATGGATTTGTAGATTCTGTTTCTTCAAAATGTTGCCTTTCTTTGCCTTCATGATACAAGGCACATCCGTGAATTCAAGCTTTTGCCTAATAAATATGTCAAAGAAGCAGGTGTGAATCTGTAGACTGGAAACAAAGGGACAAAAAGATTGATGTGCTGATTTGTTTTTGTATACCTGCCCAAAGCTGTGGGATGAGTGTAATCTAAGGATCATAAATAACAAACACCCTCATCAGCTGAGATGGAAAAGGAAATGGCAATCTCTATCAGAGGGAGGAGAACCAGCTGTTAGTGCCACCAGTGAACAGAATCAGAGCACAGCCTTTTCCAAATCATCCAAGAATTGGGAAGGACAATGAGTAGCTGCCTCTTCCCAAATTTTTTCCCTTACATAGAGAAACAAAATTTCTCCCAATATTCACAGAAAGACATTTTAAGGTACATTTATGCTACAAGGAAGTATAGATTGTTAAGACATTCATCACAATCATTCTCACTCTTTTAAAATGCTTACTGAAGCCGGGCGTGGTGGCACACGCCTTTAATCCCAGCACTCGGGAGGCTGAGGTAGGCGGAGCGTTGTGGGTTCGAGGCCGGCTTGGGCTACAACGCGAGCACAAGGCCGGCCTGAGCTACACAGTGCGACCCTGCCTCAAAAAACCAGGGCTGGGAGTTTGGCTCAGTGCCTTAAGCGCTTGCCCCGGCAGGCGCGAGGTTGTGAGTTCAATCCCCGGTGCTGCAAAAAAAAAAAATAAATAAATAAATAAATAAATAAATAAAATGCTAACTGATTCTCTTGTGATTTTACCTTTTCTGATGCTGAGCCCACCCTTCCCTCTTTCCCAGAACAGGAAATGGCGAGTTATTCACAGTCACATAGAGATTATTAAGTAAATATCTATGGGATTCTATTTTAATTTCTTGGATTATTGTTAGTCTTTGTGGCTGTGAAATAATAAGGATGCTTCCAGAGTTATGAAATTTAAAACTCTTAAAACAATTTCCATATGTATTTCCTTGTTTTGTCATTATAACAAATATTGGGAGGGGGAGCTATGTACGACTATATCCAGCTACAATCAGATCAAGTCAAAACAAATTCAAGCCATCCAGTGAATCAGAGAAAGAATCTGACCTACATGTAGTCCAGGTCCCTTGAATTCCTCAGCATTTCCATATCCTATTTCACTTTGTTTAACAATAGGATAGTTTTTTAAAACTACTCTTAACATTCATTCTTTATTATAGACTGTCATTTTTCCTACAAATGACAATGAGTCTCAATTTTTCCTTTCAGATAATTAAAGATCTCTCAGAAAAGATTTCTCTATTATGATTTAAATTCACATTTACATATTCATAAACACTTCATGCAGAAGTGGTAACCTGTTTCTGCTTTCAAATGAAATTCAATTTCCAGCTTGACTATGCACAAACACTTGAAATATATTAACATTATGTTAACTTGTATTGAAAAACATATTTATATGTATTTCAGAACAGCTGAAATTTGTCACTTTTGAGCAACCAGTGAAGAAAACTAAGTTACAATAAAAGCATACTTTTTATAAAGCTTCTTGAGACTAAATAGGTCTTTTTAAGATAAGAATTTTAGACATAAAGCTAAGGTTCAATTCATTACTAAGATATCAGAATATGAAGGAAAATAGATAATCAAATATACGTTTGGATCAAAGAGGAACTATAACTTTGAAAGTCATGCAACTTCAAAAGAAAATCTTAGCCTAGCTCTATGATCTGTCTTTGCCATTTAAGTAAATGATATTCTTAAAAGTCAGACAACATTTACAAAGCAACAAAATGGCAAGGAATTGTTTATTAAAAAGAAAAAAAATCACCTATCTTCATTTCTAAATAACTCAAGCCACATGCAATACATATTAGAATTTCAAAGAATCTTAGGGTGGGCAAGCCTAGAGTGTTTTTTTTTTTTTTTTTTTTTTGAACACAAATACATAATTACTCTCTAGTAGTTTGATTTCATAAAACTTTACAGAAGCATCTTTAGATTAGTATTATAGGTAGTTGATTAATATCTTCATTTATTAAATTTTTGAAGTAGAATTCTACATTAAAATTAAAATATAGTGTTAACAGTCCTTACTTTAGAATTAACTAACTTAAATAAATTCAGCTGTTTACCTGTTGTAATCAAAATAATTACAGAATTTTAAAATACCTAACATAGGCAAAGATAAATTAAAATTTAAATTGTGCAGAAGTTCATATATTAAAAAGCAAATTTTCCAGTAACCTTTTCTCCTTTGGAATTCAAATTTCCATTTTTGTTACTATAGAGAAGCAAATTGTTAAGAGCTTATATATTACAACAGTAATTATCATTCATCTTTTCTTTTCCTTTCTCTTCCCTATGCATCTTAGACCTCCCTCTATAAGTACCTTATGAAGTAGCATTATAATTTAAGAAGTAAGATAAACATAAGTGACAGATAACATGGATTTTTTTTCCTGTTTCTTTTAGTATTAATTTTGGTTTGCTTGTTTCATGCTTCCACTTCTTGGATATATACTTCAACCTGTTTTTGTGGATGGACACTAAACTTGTTTTTGATACTATGTTAAAAAGACATGTTATAATGAGTAACATTTTATCTCCCTACTTTTACACATGTGCCTATCCTCAAAGTTAGATGTAAAATAATTCTTAAAATTTGGATAGTTATATAAAGTGTAAGACAAGTTTTAATTTTGATAGATATTAAATGCTGCTTTGAGAAAGTTTATGAAAGTGCTTCTGGATTCCCACTTCAAGAAACACAATTCTATTGCATTTAACTTTCTTAATTTACTGAAAAATATAATGTCTTTTAATTCTAATTTTCATATAATTTACTGTCACTTATCGTAAAAAATATTTTTAAAAAGTTATTTGTACTTATTTTCATATACATATGCCAATTCATTGTTCACTTTTTCAACACTGTTATTTCTCTTGTATTAATATAATTAGTCTTAAGTAAACAAGTGTTATCCATATGCCTGTGTAGCAAATATTTTTCCAATTTGAAATTTTTAAATTTTGTGTTTTTCTTTAATAAATTTTTTACAAAGAAGTGCAGTTTTATACCTAGCAGATTATCCAATTTCATTTTATGATTATGATTTTAATACTTTGATCTCATGATTATGTTGCTAAAAGCTACATGATTTTTAAAATAATTTTGTAGTGAATTTTTAATGTTTAAATTTTTTATAATTCATATCAATTTAAATTCTGGTAAACAGAGATGAAAACAAATTTCCTTTGTTAGATAACCACTGACAGAAATACCAATGTAGTTTATTAGTAATACATTTACCACTAACTCGCAGTGCTATTTTTAACACATATCATTTATCTATTTAGTACTATATTGATGTGGCCTATATTTATATCATTGATATGAAATGTTAGGCTCCAGAGTTCCACAATATATTCTAGTATCAAATAGCACTATTCAGCTAAATAACTTTAACTTTTAGAATATTATTTATAAATTTCCATTTTAGCATTACATTTGTTTGACATAACTGACAGTGTGTTTTAGGAGTAGCATATTACATTTGTGGATTTCTTTAGGAAAAATGGTCATATTTCTAGTTCATAGTTTGTCTAGTTTTATGGTACTTCTATCAAATTTGTTGATTTCTGTGTGGATTTTAATCAGCAATGCTGTGTATGAATCTCTCTATATATATGTATTTGTGTGCACATGTCATGTATATTGAGAGAAATACACAGAAAGAAATGTTTTGAAGAATTTATGGTAATGTATTTCTACCTCTATACCTTCCTAACAGCGGTTATTCAATACAATGCGGAAAATATGCAGCATGTGTAGTAATATTAATAAATGTGTAATACAAGATTAGGCATATTAGCTAATTAAGAAATCATTTCATCATATAGAGTTGGTGATTTTATTATTTTGTCACAACATTTTTTTTTCTATTTTGGTTATTTTATATAGCATAACACAGCTTTAAAAAGTATTTTTATTGACAATAATAAAAATTAATAACAAGTACCATTAAAAACAAGTGCAAATACTTGAAAACTACTTCATAAAAAGTTAACTATTGATTATGAAACTTTTGGAAATGTCATAAAGACCTTTAAAACAGAGCATTCAATCCAGTTTTTATTTTATATCATGATATTCTCAGGTACATGGAATTTTATTAACTATTGAATTTATAATTAAACCATTGCCTCTATTTTTACCATTATTCAACTTCTATGCTAGTAACTTTAATAATGTTCACTAAATTTGCCACAAATTAACTTAATATCAAGAAAAATTAAATACATCATGTTGTGTATCATTCTAGAATTTTACAGGAGCAGCTTCTAATGTGGTTAGGTACAGACTTGTTCCTTTAAATTTTAAAAGCAGAACAAGCAAAGGCAAACAATAGCAAGACAAATGTTTTCTTGTTTCAATTTTATTGAATTTTATTTTCTATTAATGATTCTTAACATTTAAGTGTTATTAAGTGATATTGCCTGTATAAAAAACATAAACAGGAGTAACTAATTTACAGTGAATGATTACAAATTTCACACAATTAAAAAAACTCCCCCCAAAAAGAAGTGTCCCTTGTTATAGAAATTATTCATAGGTTAGCTCCTGTTAACTACTGAGCAAAGACTGTTTCATACATTATTTATAGAAACAAATATCCAGATGTTGTTTATTTGAGGAAAAGTTATTTGGATGAACCAATACTATACTAATAATTATTACACTAAAAACAGAATTTTACTAAACTAACAAAATGTGTAAATGCTAATGTATGGTGACTACTACTAAAATGACTACTAGAAGTAAGTAATCACAACAAAAATTCTAATTATATTAGAGTCTTAATAAAAATATTATTTTCAAAACTTCTTCAAATCATAAAATTGATAGACTAAAAATATTACAATGTGTTCATTCATTAATAATTTTTTATTGTGAAGTTGAACTGACATATTCTTTATGAATGTAGTTCTCAAGGCCAGTGTTACTTTCTATCACATTGTCCAAATAATGTGGAGAAAACCTCAGCTAACTATGACATTGTTTTTTATGAATATTAATATAAAATTTATTCTTGTAACAATTGTGATGAAATCAAGAGATTCTGTTTAGAAGAAAAACATTGTGCATTGAAACATTTAGGTATCCCTAAATTTAAATACATTAAATCAGGAGACAATTGGAAAAAAATGGATTAGACAGAAAAATATGATAGTAATACATCAATTATTTGATTCCACATATCGTTTTAAAAATGTGGTTATTTTATAGAATCAACTTGATTATTTACAAATAAAAGCAATCAAATCTTTAAAAAACTTAATCATATGTAGAATTAATACTGACCAATTATTTATAGTATGCCAATGATGTCCTATAGTAATGTTTCTCTTTCATGGGTTATCTTTATTTATCTTCGCAAAAATTTATGTTCAGTGATCACAAAGACTGTTACCTGAGATTTTCTATTCAATACCTCTTTCCTTCAATAGTATCTTTTCACAAGATTAAACTTAAAAAGTAATAACAGTGGAAGTTGGACTCTAATCTATTTGAATCTTGATTTTAGTTGAGTGTGTGTGATGTGTGTGTGAGTGTGTGTGTGTGTGTGTGTGTGAATTTTGCCTGGGTTTCTAGCAGTTGCAGATGAAGTAAATGAGAGAAAATGTTTTTCTGGGCTGAAGTGGTCTGTTGTAGGAAATACAAATATTTGTCATTCTCTTGTGAATTCCCAGCAGAAGTGGAGGTGATAAATAAGTCAACTGTCACAGAAGCAAAAGAAGCAAATGAATTCCTGCACAAGTTACCACAACCCTTTTTGTACAATCACCTTCAATTTGAGTCAAATTTTAACAGTTTTCTGTTGTGAGGTGTTTGAGTGTAGAGCTACATAGCCCATATGCTCTAGACTTAAATTTAGACTTAGTTTTTATTATCCTTAGAAACAAAGAAAAAAAAAAAGAATAGTCGTGTTGTTTCTTTATTCTTCAGTTATCTGCATTTGATATGATTAAATAATTTCATCACCCAATCAAAGACTACCTTGTTCTCACCCAACCTATTTCCTGTTAGGATATGTTGCACTATGATAATCATAAAACATATAATTATGTCTATATATTATTAATTAATTGTACAAATTAATGTGCTTCACTGTGACATTTTCATACATGTATTTATGGCACTTTAATCATATCCATACTCCTTCATATCTGACTTTTTCTGTTCTTTACCCCACCCTCCCCAGTCCTTTTTCCATTGCCTAATAATCTGTTTTCTACTTTCATTTTTTTATCAGCAAATACACATGATACTTGCCTTTCTGTGTTACTGTTTTGCTTAATATGATTACCTCCAGTTCCATTCATTTTCAAGCAACTGGCATTATTTCATAGTTTATATCTGATTAAAATTCATATATATAGTATTTTCTTTATCTGTATACATATAAGCTGGTTGCATAATTTACCTGTTTTGGGTAAAGCCTCAATAATGATGAATATGCAGGTATCTGTTTTGTATGCTGGCTTCATTTTCCTTGGGTATATTCTTAGCAATGGTATAGCTAGACCATACCAACACTTTTTTAAATTAGGGTTGATTATAAAACCTAAGCTAAATTCCACAATATACATTTTAAGTGAACAATGGACTTTGTTTAAAAGCTGCCTACTTTAAAATAATCTTTTGCATTAAAATTTAAGCTAGAAATTGTAGCGTTTTTAGAATTCAGGTTATAACTTTAAACATACATTTATTATATATATGTATTATATATTTAAGTGTGTATATGTATATACACCTTTACTATATATGTATATATACATACTTTATGCATATATATAGTGCACATGTATACATATACTGTATATAATAAAGATATATATGCATATATACACACTATATATACTGTATATATGAAAAAATACATTTTTTACTGAGAAGGCGCCTTGTGGAATGACAACAAAAATCAAGAGTAAATTTTATTACCATGCAGTATTAGAACAAGTTTAGATCAAACATGATAAAGTGATAAATTTATGATTATATATTTAAAAATAATTCATATCTTTTAAATTATTTTATTCATGTTAACCTTTTTAAAAAGGACTGAATTCCAATAAATTTCTGCATCTAAAAATTGAATTTTCTACCTTGCCTTAAAACAGTAGGACTTATTCTAAGTGTAACATTGCATTCATTGACTACTGAGTAGTATTCCATTAGGTATGTATACTATGTTTTCCTTAACCATTTTGCCCCGTACTAAATTTCTAAACCACATGTTAAGTCTAGCTTTAATTTTTAAAGACGTCTCCATACTACTTCCCTTAGTAGCTTCATATTCCCATCAATAGTGTATGAGAGTATGTCTTTCTCATCATCCTATTTGTTTAATAGTCTATTCTTTGGAGAAGTTCTAGATTCAGAGCAAAATTGAGCCAAAAATATAAAAAGCTGCAATACATCCCTGCCTCCCTCCAAAACAAATTGCTCACCATCATCATCTGCATTACAGCTGTATCCTGTTATATAAATTGATAAATCATTTTCACCTCAAGTCAATAACTTCCATTAGATTCAGTCTTGTTTTTGTACGTTCCACGGACTTTGACAAATTTGTGACCTAGATCCATTACACTATTGTGTGGGATAGTTTAACTATCACAAATACCCTTGAAACTTTGCTTAATTCATCCTTCCCTCTCCTTCTCATAATCCCTCACAGCCACTGGTCTTTCCTTTCCATTTTCAGAATGTCATAGTCTGTGGCCATTATCACGTAATGAAATTTAATTGTTTGCTCCATTTTTTTCAGAGACTGATAATTTGTCTTTCGTACTGAGTGCAATAGTTTTCTGTGCATATAAACAAACCAGTTTCTTTATTCATTCTTCTACTGAAGGACATTTTATTTTCTTCGAAATTTTGACAATATACAGATGAATCTACTACAAAGATCCCTGTGCAAGTTTTGACACAAATATGATTTCACACTTTTGGAGTAAAAACCGAGAAATGTAGTTGTGTTGGTTATTCTGGGTCTTTTATATTCTTCACGTAAATTTTAGAAGTAGTTTTTCAAAACTCCAAAGATGGCTGAGGATATAGCTCAGAGGCACAAGCGCCCGCTTGGCAAGTGTGAGGTTGTGAGTTTGATCCCAGTATAAAAAAAATAGCTTGCTTGGAATTGAAATAAATTTATGGATATCATTGGGGAGAACTGATACTTTGAGAATATTTGTTTTTTCTATTCATAAGTATGTACTATCTCTCCATTTTTTACTGTTTTCATCTCATGCACTAGTTTAACAGACTTCCTCTATAGATCTTACACAAAATTACTAATACTTATATTTATTGCCTTTTGTATAAAAAATTGTGTGCATTGCTAATGTAAAATGTAAATTTACTCTCCAAATAGATGGCAATTTCTTGTTTCTGTATGTGCTTTCTAATTTTTATTGCCTGCAGATATTATGAATATTTTTATCGATACTGGATGCATATGTTTGGTTTGGGGATGCATATATTTCACCTGAAAATATGTTAATATTTTATTGCCAGTGTTCATTGCAGTGATTGAGTCATTTGTCCTTCTATCATATGTTCATTTGTAACCACTTTCAAAAATACCTATTTTTTTCTAACACCTCACCAGATGCCAAAACATACTCTCTAGTTTTGAAATGGATGTTTTTATCAAGATATACTTGATGCTAAACTGTGACAAGACTAGACAAAACTACCAAATAGTAGTTATTGAGATTATGAAATTTGATGCATGTTTGCATTTTGAGCTGTAGATCTAGCAATACCCAACTAGAAAATTTTGATATTTCAATTGAATCAAATGTACAGTGAGGATAAGATAAATACCTGCTTTATAAGAGTGTTATGAGAATTACGTGAAATGATATATGTCAATTTTTTTCCCAGTATTTAGTGGATTATAAGTTGTGATCGAAAACTTGGTGAATAACTAAATTAAAAAATATAACACAGTAAAAACACAGCACCATGAAACTCATCCCAATACTCTCCTTTTCTTCAAACACATGTTCAATCATTATTGGTTTGGAGGAAGAAAATTAAGAAAATATCTTGATTTTTATTCTCATTGTTAATGTCATCTGTATATGGTGTATGATAAAAAATATAGTCGTTTAAATTTTAAAAGTATTTATTAGAGTAAAAAGTTGTTAGTAATCTTGCTCAAAATATGCTCCCCTGAAAAAACTTCAAAGACTTATTTCTCTAATTCTTGTCACTTTCTGCAGCAGTTCCTAAAGTTCTTTTTCATGTCTTTAGCTATGCTGGTATGGTTGCTTTGATGTCCTGAATTAATTCATTTACCTTTCATGATCATTTGTACTTTAATTTTTTTTTTTTGTACTGGGAATCAAACTCAGGGCCTTGCACTTGCCAGACAGGTGCTTATGCCACTAAGCTATGTCCCCAGCCCTCATTTTTACTTTGAAGAAGAGCCAACATTTGAATGGGTGTTAGATCAGTGAATAAAGTGGGCGAGAACACAGTTTGATCACACATGGAACAGACACTCAGAAAACACTGAAACTGGTATAAATGTTTGATCAATATTACATAATACTAGCACACAGTTACTAATAGCAAATAAATCAATTAAAGACCTACACAATTATGCATGTGGTAGAGAAGATAGAGTAGTTCTGTGCTACTGTCAGAATTATCTGCAATCTGTAATCTATAAACCATCCTTCCCCTGTCAAATATCAAATAAAACATGCTCAGTGCTTCAAATGCGCTGATAAAAGTTTGATAAAATTTAGTAGTAACTCCTTGTTTCGGCAGTAGATAAAAACATTTCACAAAGCATTTTCAAATGTTTTAAAAATTAATCTCTGCACAGAGAACAGATAGAGAAAAAAGCTCTCAACTATGTTTTTGTAAGACTGATTGGACCATTATCATGTGGAAATTTTATCATCAAAATTAAACTTAAAATAGATTAAAACTGGTCATGCACACACTGATAAATACGTATATGTATGTTATTAATTGTATTAATAGAAAAAAACACTTCTGAGATAAGCAGGATGGAAGAGAATGTAAATTATGTAATATATATGCATGGGAAGAGAGAGAAATTCAAATTGTCATAGCAATATGTGAAACAATGTAATTGAAATTAAAATCCTCATTACATAGTTTTGCAGCTATCTTTAAAATTTTACAAAGTATTTACTTTATTACATGTAAATTATATGTGACAAATAGTTATTCAAAACACAAACTCGAACAAATTCTTTTTGCAAACTTTCATTTTATTGTTTCTCTTTATCCTAGTTTTGAACAATCATGTGGCATCCCAAAGTTCTCACAGAAGCTAAAAAATTTCTTGTATTTACTGAGTAAAGATTTTAAAATGCAGTAATGTTCTTCAACTTTCAGGCTCTGAAATATAAATTTTAGCTTTAAATATTGGTATAGTTCAAAAAAGTCTCTAAGGGTTTATATATTGTAAACAGCCACCAAATACATATGGAAATGGAATTTGGAGATGTGGTGTTATAGAGGTAACCAAGATGAGGAGAGGTCTGGAGGGAGGGGCCCCTGTGTTGGCATCAGAGCCTATGCAGGAGGAAGAAGGACAATCGCTAGCACTCTTGTCTAGCCATGTGATGCCATCTGACACATCATGGTGCAGGAAGAAGGCTCTCAGCAGAATCTGAGGAAATAATAAGCAAATGTCTTGAATTTTCCAGCTTCCAGAATCATGAGCCAAATAAGTTTATATTCTTTATAAATTATCTTATTCAGTTACTTTGTTAAAGCACCAGAAAACACACTGAGACAAATACAATTATTTCAGAGGAGATTTTTAAGTAATTCAGTGGAAATATTAAACAATGAGTCTTGATATCATTTAATTAATTTTTAAGCTATTCAACGCCATACTAAAAATGCTGATGGTTAATTTGCATTTATGTTTCTAATCAGTGCAAGTTATATTTATTTAGTAGACAAAAGGCCCAATGATGAAACTTTTGCTAAGACTAGAGACATTTCTTATCAATTTTGTGGTAGGATACAATGAGAGTTATCAGACATTTTTTGTAATAGGCATTTATTTTTCACACAAAACATTTGTAGTCATCTTGATCAGCAGGATCAACTGCAGGAATGTTCCTATAGACCGTGTTACTGATTTTTTAAAAAAAAACTTGTCTGCTCTGCTGAGAAGCAATTTTTTTCTTGATGTGTTCACTTTATAGTGTCTTTAAACTATTAAAATCCATTACAATTTTGATCTCACAGTAAAACATGAAACATCACTACTTCAGCACTTCGTGTATAGTACCCAAGAAGATAGTTTATAAATGAGGATAGACTGTTTGAAACTTCAATAAAAGCTTTTGAAAGTTACATTTTAAAAAATGTATTTCAATTTATTTTGAAGGGTGTTTTTCACTCAAAAGAAAATTTTCTCTCTGCAAACTCAGTGTAGGTGATGAGAATCAGACTCGGGGACAGTAGCATACTGATAGAAAATGGTTCTCTGCCTTCAGTTTTGGGAGAATTACAGTGTGAAAGTACAACAACTTTAGTATTCTACAGCAGGACTTTTGATATAAAATGTGTTTGTATTTATGATAAAAATGATATCGATTGCTTTTAAAAGTTTAATTTCTAAATAATGTGTATACTTAAACTGTTAAGTATCTCATTGAATTGGAATATATTAGATGGAAAACAAAATGAAAAATAGAAAAGCAGACAGTGAATCTAGGTAACTGAAGACAACTTAGAGGTTCAAGGGCAAAGGAAGGATGAAGGTGAGGTAAGAGTATGAAAGAGAGAATGGAATGGAATTATTGACGTGAAATGGCTAAAGCATTATATGAAGTAAGGGAACGATGGAAATATTTTGAGTCTGAGACTACTGAGACCTCTATTCTAATAAATTCCTTATATATGAAGTTTTGAATACAATTTTAAAAGTGTTTTCTGTTACTAACATAATTTCTTGTTTTCATTATGACTAAAGGAAATGGCTAACACAATTCACATACCTAATTCCATGTATGTATAGCACATGTTCTATTCAAATGATAGTTTCCATCCTTTTTAAATATCTTCTGGACATGTATAAAATTACTCATATAATAGCTTGCAGAGCAAAGACTAATAAAATATTTCTAAATTTCATAGTACACATAATAGTAAATCATATAACTACGCAATTATTTCAAATCCCAAATGAGCATTAAGTAAAATATTTCTTCAATCTTTGCTCAAATAAATAAAACCTGTAACTGTAAAAAAGCAGCCACAGTATGAACATTAGTGCCAATTATATAAGGTTCAAAATATATTCTAAATCTAGATATTTCTCTCTTGTTTTCACTGTTAACATCATAAACCAGGCCACTATCGTCTCTGTCTTCTACAATAGCCTCATTATGCATCTATATATCAGTCCTTGTCTGGTCTATTTTCAGCATTGCAGTCTTGTTTACTGTTACACAAATGTGTAAGGCATTCTCTGACCTCCTCTCTTTTCTCCTATTTCGTGATTATTCTTCTACATAATATTCTTCTCCTGATGTCTATCCACATGGTTAGCTCTCTCACATCTTTGTTCTGATCCCTTATTGTCCATGAGCCCCACCCTAAGCACCCTATTTTATATTGCAATCTGTTCCCATCATCACCTTTTGCATTTTAAAATCTTCTTGCCCTGAATGTTTAACACTTTTGTTTTTCCATAACAGCTATCTTTTTACTATATAATTTACTTATTTATTATGTGCTATTTATTAAATGTCTCTCTACATTAAAACACAGGCTCCGGATGGGAAAGAAGTTTTTAGGCGCTGGTGTCTCTTCTTAAAGTCAAAATACTTAAGTATGTAGTTTGTCTTTAAGTATAAGACTTGGGCACCATGGACTCCATGCCTTGGTCATGTCTACACACCACCTGCTAGCTAACACATCATTTCGTTTCTCTTTGGTACAGGGCCACTGAGACATCAACCTACCAAATGACCTGGTCGTGATGAGGCAATAAATAGGAGAGAAGGTAAGTCCCAGAGCGCAGCTTGAGGAACAAATAATGGCTCAGCCAGCATTACTAACCCCAAGAAAAGTCAATGGCTGTTGTAAAATGCAAAAAGAGCATGTTCTCTTACTCCAAGAGTGACTAATTCACAGAAGAATAGAGCAGGAGAAGAAATCCAGCGCAGCATCTGCGATTTTCAGAATTTAATTATGTGGAACTGAGCCACAGAACAACTAAATATAGTAGTAACAGCTTCACTTAGAATTTCCAGTGTTACCTTACTAAAGTGACTGGCTTAGCAACAGTCCCAGAAGTGAGATACGGAAAGGGTGAGGTCTAAACATAGACACCCTGAGAAGTCAAACCTTCAGGGAAGGTCTTGAAGGCCATGAGGCCCCACACTCTGAAGCAGAAGCCCTGGTATGGCTTTCAGAGAAGGCTATATCTGCAAGTGCTGACATCAAGTTGAGCAGTCTGCTGGATCCCCACCCTGCTGCCTACATCTAGTGGAGACCCATGGTTTAATCGTTTTCCTCTTTACCAACATGAGTGGGGTCGTGCTTCAGCTTAGGTGGTTACTACAGTTCATGGCTTATAAACAGAGGAACCTAGCAGGTGGACCTCCTGGCAGGAGGGCTAGAGGGAACACAACAAGCTATAGCGCTGGACAGAGAGAGCCATGACTTAGTATGAAGAGATTTTTTTGTACTCATTTCTTTCCTCCCTTACTGGTTGTCTTAGTTACATTATCATAATTGAGACACAATGCCCAACATCCACAATTTAGAGGAGGTAGGGTTTATTTTGGCTCACAGTTTATAGAACTTTCAGTTCATAGTTGGCTGGTTCCAAGTGAGGGCAATATAATACAAGAGACTGCTTCCAGCATGGCAGGAGGAAGCAGAGAGAGATAAAGGAAGCAGGGAGGGAGATACATTCTTCAGGGACAAATGCCCAGGGAAGCACCTCCTCTGTTCAGGCTTCACCTCCCGAAATTACAGTCATCACTAAACTAATCTGCTGAGAGAATTATTGCCCCAAAACTCCACCTATAAGCATATCTAGATATTAAACATAGTATCTTTTTTTTTGCTAGTTTCTTTTCCTTTTTTTTTCTACTCATTTTTGTTTTTTGTGTATCTCTTTCAATTTTTTTCCTTGTTTTTTTTTTTCTTTAATTTGCTCTGTTTATTTATCGTTTCTTTTGGTATTTTTTATCTATTACTTTCATCGAATACTAGTAATTTCCTTTTAATTCTTAACAGGGTCCTTTATTTCATGTGTTGCACCTCCTTCTCATTTTCTATTGCTTTGTTTTTCAAATTTTACTTTTTTCATGCTCCTCTATTCCACTCCTCTATCACTACTAAAACACTGAAACACTGATTATGATTCTTTACATAGTTGCTTAACTTTATATGCTTTTTAACCATAGAAAAGTAACAATACTGTTCTGTGGTTATTTTCTGTTGTTAAGGAAATAAATTTTAGGATGAACCTAAATTTTATTCTCTAAAAATTCAAGATTGGAATAAATTTAGTAATGATAGAAAGTGCAACTCAAGTGTAAGAAAGATTGTGGTATTTTACGACCTGAATTGATTCTTAGAGATTTATCTAGAGCTGTGTGTTTCCAAAAGTGTGGTGTGGTTCTTTGAACAAAGAAGACCAAGATTTCAAAAAAACAGAATATATCCATCACTATTTTTTGATAATATGTATTTGTTTACTTTTATTTTTCTTTTTTTTTAATAGCACTAAAGTAGCAAGGTGGGAGAATAAAATAAGGTGGATTTAGGAAAGTATACATGAAACCATGAATAGAAAAATGCCAAATTATAGGAAGTTTAATATGATATTGAAAATGGCATAAATCTCAAAGGATAATCTGCTATAATTAGAGCAGGTGGCATTTAACAAAGAAAAAAATGGAACAGGATAACACAATTGAGGAAAGACTTGAACATTCAGTAAGTTTTGTGAGGCCATTATGAGAAATTGATGAAATACCACAATGCCATTTTAAAATGCAAAAATCAACTGTGTAGTAAAGAATGTAGTGTCAAGTAATCTGTATTACCTCTTACCTAAGACACTTTTTAAGAATACTGACTCGTGATCTATGAAATTCTGTTACCTTTAACTCAATACCAAACTGTAATTTCGATGTAGGTAGATGCTCTTTAGGTGCTGTTCTCATTAGGATAATTTATTCTAGTGTTCATTTTAATCTTTTATATGCAAATGTCCCTGTGATTTACTGACCAAAAAATGTTGTCGTTTATGTCAACAAAAGTATCTCTTGAGAAACTTTCACTTATTTTTAATCAATTATTAATAACTACTATTTGTGATAGTTTGAATCTTAAATGGCTATAACAGCCCATATGCTGGAGGTGAGCTCCCTGGAGAAGTATAATGGAGGTTGATAAAACCTTTAGGAACTGGGGCCAAGTGTGAGTACCTAAGGTCCTTGGAAGCCTCCCTTGAAGGAAACACTAGACCCCAGCCCCTTTCTCTTCCTGTGGTTTTCTCTGTAGCCATGAGTTAAGTGATTTTGCTCTACCACCCACTTTCTCCTGGTGCATTGTCTCTCTCCCTAAAGACTCATAAACAGCAGGGCCAATTGATTATGGACTAGAACTTCAAAAACTGTGAGCCAAAGTAAATCTTTTCTCATTATAAGTTTAACATCTCATATTTTGTTACTATGATATAAAGACAACCAGTATACTACAGCAATATTTCATGAAACATGAGAAAAATGTATTTCTTTTGTATCATTTAATTTTATTTCCTGAATTTCCTTTCAAACAAAAATTTCCCCATCTCTGCTGAAAGATTATTCATGTTAAGGGCCTTTCCATATATGATTAACAAGGGTTTTTAAAAATATTAAATTTAATTTGTTTTCAACATCTCTGCATCTAAGGTGTATTTTTAGTTTTGCAACCTGTTCTGTGACAATTGCCTGTAGAAAAAGATGAACCAAAACAAACACTATTTTATTTTTCTTTAAGAGATAAGGAGATGTGCTATATTTCTTCTAAAATGGTAATAAACAGAAGAGTCAACAGTAAAATACATTAAATGAAGTGAATTATGAGAAAGTGCTTTCAGATAAAAATATTAATAAGGAACAATTTAGGCAATGTATTATTTGAAAACTAGAAATCATGGGAAGATGGCACAAGCCATTCAACTCTTTCAATTAGTATTGCCCACAATTTTGCATTTTTATTATTTCAATGATTTTTGTTATCTGATAATGACACTGAAGATCCTAGGTACCATTCTAATATTTAACTAAATACTTGAAGGGTCAACTTGGAAACCCCCAGGTTTATCTTGTTTAAATGTTAGAATAAACATTGTTAATTTGCTAGGCCCAGTAATAAATATTCTACCATAATTATTAGATCACATATATCCAGGTTTAAAGATTTTACCTTTTTCGTTGATTGGGAATATTTTGTTATCTATTGGATGATATCACTGGCATATCAGGAGTTTTGTGGGGATTATAACATTAGTGTTACATGAATGTACAATCACCCACCCTTTTGGAGAAGAATCACACCAATTTAGACATCTATTTTACATCCATTAGAAGATCTCATACTATCTTCAGTATTTTTGTCATTTTGCAGGGAGTCAAAAGTACGTATATTTTTATAAGTAGTTCTGTTTCAGAATTCTTCTTCCACATATGCTGTCTATATTTTTCATTGTTTACTTTATTCTTAACGTTTAGACACATTATTTAATACTATATATATATATATATATGAATACACATCTACACATACATGAACACTGCACATTCATATATATTAATGGATTTATCAGATAGTACATTTGAAGTCAAGGTTAGTAGTGCCCAGTTCCCCTTGCTAGTGAACAACTTAAAGTTCTAATTTCAGTTCAAATAGCAGTCATTCTGGCTTCAGAACCAGTAAGAGTTCTCGCTGTCACAGCTATTGAGGACACACTCCATCCTTTTCTAAGCCTATTTTTTTCATTTTTAATTGATGCATAGTAATTATACATATTTATGGGTATAATGTGAAATTCCAAGACATGCACGCAATATTTACTAATCCAGTCAGTTTAACTGGTGTCATGACTCCTCAGGCATATATCATTTCCTCCAGTTGGGAACATTTGAAATTCTCTCTACTACTTATTGTGAAATATTTGATTAATTATTGTCAACTACATTCTGTGTTATAGAATGTAAAAAGTTATTCCTGCAGTCCAAATATACTGTGTGCTCATGAACACCCTCCTTCAGTCTCTCAAATGACACATCTTTTCCAGGCTTTGATAATCACTGTTTTATGCTTTACTGCTTAACGATCAACTTTTTAGCTTTCATATGTAAGTGACAGCATCATATGTTTGTCTTTTTGTGTCTGGTTTACTTTATTTAACATGATATTCTCCAGTTCCATTCATGCAATTATCAACAACAGGATTTTTTATTCTGTTCTGTTGAATTATGAATATAATTCCTATGATTCTTTGAATCCCACTAACCACCAGTTCAGCAGTGCAACTTCTGAACTACATGGTAGTCTTATTTCTACATTTTTGTACACCCTCCATACTTTTTTTCCTCTAATTTTGTGTTAATTTACATCACTACAAATAGAGTATGTGTTTCCTTTCTCTGCATTGGTTCCAGGATTTGTTACTGTTTTTCTTCATTTGACAGGAGCATTGTAACCAGGGGAGGTGATATAACACTATGGTTTGCTTTGCTTCTCCCTGATGATTTTTATGATCTCAAACACATTTTCATGTCCTTGTTAACTGTTCATAAATTCATTTTTGAGAAATATCTATTCAGGTTGTTCACCTATTTTTAACCAGATGGTAATGATGTTGATGGCAATGATGGTGATTATGATGATTTTGCTATTGGGTTCCTTATATATTTTGAAAGCAAATCCCTTAGATGAAAGTTTTCACCCATTTTGTAGCTTTTCTCACCATTCTTTTATTTTCTTTGTTGTACAAAAGTTGCTTAATTTGAAAAAGTCTTATTTGTCAATTTTTCCTTTTATTGCCTGTGCTCCTGGGGTCATATTCAAAAAATATTTGCCTAAACCAGTGTCCTAAAGCATTTCTCCTGTATTTTTTTCTAGCAGTTTCATTGTTTCAGTTCATACATTTATGTATTTGATCCATTTTGAGTTTATTTCTGTATATGGAGAAATACAGCATTCTACATTCTGTTTATTGACATAAATCTTTATCTATACTTGAAGCATTTTGAACATCTCAGTAAAACTCTGACTCAAATTTCCACTGCAAGAACAAAAGATATGACATATATATATATGTGTGTGTCTATATATATGCGTGATTTTTGTGTACGTATGTTATGCAAAAAAATAAGACTTATGTATCCTACACAGATAGTTTTAAGTTTTCTAAGATCACCAAAGAAAGAGGAAGAAATAGAAAGGGGAAAATACTATTTAATATGTACCAAATTCTGCACAAAATATAAAACAAATGCAAGGTTAATTACTCTATACTACAAAATTACACACATAAATGATCATAAACAGCAAATAACTTTCAAAGACCAAATAGCTTATAGACGTGCATATTATTGCAACATGCTTCCTGACAAACCA
Source organism: Dasyprocta punctata (assembly GCA_004363535.1). NCBI lineage: Eukaryota > Metazoa > Chordata > Mammalia > Rodentia > Dasyproctidae > Dasyprocta > Dasyprocta punctata. The sequence continues at coordinate 2,459 of RJWM01002478.1, read as the reverse complement.
ATTTATAAATTTAGACACCTACATTGCCAAATGAGAATCACATTTTAGGTAAGAAATTCTAATTAACAGTTTTTTCTTACCTCCTTCCTAATTGACATTTTCCATGATTTTAAAAATATACTTCTAGTTGTTTTTTACTTTATTATCTCTGGATTGAAGTCATGTTTAAATCCTTTTCTTCTCATACTGTACTCTGTTTCCTAACTTCTCAATTCTTAATACCAATCTTTAAGTTATTTTCTCTATTTTCTTGTTCAAAAATCAAATTCTGCAGCTGTTTATAATTTCTCTGCAGGTGCCACTGATAGATAATTATTCCCTCTGGGTTTCTTGTACAATTCCACTTGGCTCATTTATCACATACAATTACATCTATTCTACTTTTTAAATGTTTTTTGTTTTGTTTTGTTTCTAGTAGACTTACAAGAAACACCATTATATCAATTTTCAACTAACATCTGTGGATAAAAAGCATTATAATACAAAAGAAATGTCTTTAGGGTGCAGCTCAACATTATGTTTCTTTCTTCACTGCCTACATAGCACTGCACTCATTTTATTGTCTTGAAATTTAGGACAAAAAAGGAATGAACAAAGCTTATTTTACCATGATAAAATTTGAAAGACTACGGTTTGTTATTAAACGCTTGAGATTGGCAAGATAGGAAATAAAGAATAGTGATTTCATGTACAGAGTTCTCAAAATAAAAGACAATTTTGTCTTAGATTTTTTTTAAGTATAAAAATAAGCAATAAAAGAAACCTTTCAATGAACTCATTTCCATCAACTCTGAGGCGTATTGTGCATATGTGGTTGGAAGTTGCAGAAAATGATAAACAGGAACAGGTCACACTCTTCTGGGTGTCTGTGTATAACATGTCTTGAGAATTGGCATTAGAAACAGTATCACCTTTGGAAACAGAATGATAAAAATGGAAAGACATAGCTGCAAATGTATCAAATTGGCCTGGTTGTAGGGAGTCTCACTGAAAGAGAGAACGGGATTAATATCTACTGTTAGACTGGAAGATATCATTTTAAGAATGATTTCAAGAATCTCCAGAAAAGACAGTGCATTTAGACTTTCAAAATCAAGCAGGTGTATTATTCTAGGTTAATCTAGAAAAAAAAATTTTGCTGATTAAAGTGTTTCAATTAACTGGAGAAGAGTAAGGACTTGAAAATTCAATTTGCATTTATTTGTTTGGAAGAAACATTTTGGTTTGGGGGTAGAAGGAAAAAAAGAATATTTCTAAGAAAATTCTTGATGTATGTGTGTGAAGGACAGATCCAGAGAATGAAAAACATGTGATTCTTGCCCTAATTCAACCATACATGTCCTAAAGTCTGAGACTAATAAAGGAGCAGCTATAGAGGAAAGCAGTCATTTTTTGTCTTGTTTGTGTTTTTTTGGTTGTTGGTTGATTGGTTGTTTAGTTTGTTTTTGTTTGCTCTAGCTTCATACTGAGTTACATTCCCGGTACTTTTCTCTACATTAGAGAGGATGAGCTAGAACTTATGAACCTCCTGCCTTGGGCACTCAGAGTACTGGGATTATGGTATGAACCATCTCTAGCTCCAAAAATTCTTAAAAGGAGAAAATCTTGGGGGTGGGTGGGGAGAGGGGACTGGGATGCAAAGGAACAGGACCCTTCTTGAATTTCTGAGATGACAATGTAGACAAATCATTTTTTCCCCTACTTGTAGCAAAACTGCCGGACTGATTCATCACTTGAAATTCTGGGAGAACAAGGAGAGACCGACCTTGTAAGATGTTACCTACTGCATCAGTGAGAGTGATGAGACATCCTCAAGCAGATGAGAAGGAAGCACAATTCAGTTGCCAGTTGGTTTCAAGAACTGAGACTCATCGCCTGGGAACATTCAAACCTTACTGGTGAGACCCCCAGGGTTACACAACCGGCACTTCAATGGCTTCATATTCTAGGTAGTAGTAAGTTGCTGGAGGAACTATTGAAGCTTTTCCACATAATACACTCGTATACAAGACTGATCAATACCACTTGTGAGGAACTTAATGTAAATTTTACCAAATATGCTGATTGTGAAGGACAATTTTAAGAGTCATATATTAAGGAGAGCACTGAGCAGTTCCAGAAGTCAAAACAACTTCCCTGTTATAGTTTAATCTATTTTCAGTTTGTTAGTTCTATGATTCTGATTACAACTAGAACTCTCAAAGTTAAATTTGTTTCTCATAATGTAAAGCAAGAAAAGGAAATGATTCCTATCTTTTGCAATTCAACTCCTCACAGCTATCTAATTTGGCTTTTCTATTTTATTATCAGAATGTTTTCTTTGTATTTTTATCTCTTTTTGCAATACTCTATAAAAGAATAATATATAAATAAACATATTTCTGTATTTAGAAGTTTACAGTCCTACAACTAAAGGCAACTTAACAAGAAACAGTTACATTTTAATACAGCATGTGTTG
>RJWM01002477.1:0-127483 GCA_004363535.1 Dasyprocta punctata | reverse complement strand
TTACTTGTTTTTTTTCAATGTTGAACCAACTGGGAATTCCAGAAATAAATCTTATGCTATCTTGGTATATGACCCTTTTTGTATTTTTCTGGATTTGTGTTGGTAGTATTTTCATCTATTATCCTAAGAGATTAGACTGTAGTTTTCTTGTGAAGCCTTGTCTGGTTTTGAATAAGGGTTATACTGACATTGTTGTCAACTGGAAAGTTTCCCTTTCTCTTGTGTTTTTGGAGATTTTTATGAAGAATTAGAATTGTTTCTACTTTAAATAATAGAATTCAATGTGGGAACCCTCTGATGTTGGGCATTTTTTTATAGGAAATGTTTTATATTTGCGTATGTATATACTTACTTTTTTTTTTTTTAGGACTTTGTCCATTTTATCTAAGTTACCTAATGTGGCATACTGTTGTTCCTAGTGTTCTCTTATGACCTTTTATTTCTGTAAGATTCATATTGTAATGGCCTCTGTTTTGTTCCTTATTTTGATAATTTGACTGTTTTCTCTTTTATTCTTGGTTAGTCCAGCAAAATGTGCATCAGGTTTCTTTTGCTATTTTCAAAGGTCCAGCTTTTGATTTTGTTGATAGTCTCTCTTGGTTCTCTATTTTCTATTAATTTTTACATTGTTCTTTATTATTTTCTTCCTTCTGCTCAATTGAAGCTTTTGACTTCCCAAAGAAGTGTTTTAAAAGAATTGCTCTTTTAATGTATTACTTAAGAACAGAATCTGAGATTAAATTCTTCCTTTGATACTTGCTAGCTTTGTGATTTGGGAAAGTTAGTCACAGAAAAATTATTATATTAAATAAAGACATTACATAGATCACTGGTGGTAGAGAAGATTTCTTAAGAAAATGTATTCAGCCAGATGTGGAGGTACCTGTCTGTAATTCCAGCACTTGAGAGGATGAGGCAGGAGATCACCACGAGTTCAAGGCCCGTGTGGACTACATATAGAATTCGGGGCCAGCCTGGAGTACTTAGCATACCTAACTGAATTGAAATGAATCACTCTGAGTCCACAGACTAGACAAACTGAGCAAAAAGCTCATCCTCTTGAGCTGAAAAAATTTAATGACAGGAAGTTATTGAAATTAAATGATGGCAGACATGAACATGAAACATTGCAAGAGTTTGATCTCTTTATGAATCTTGTGAAAGACGAATGTGTGAAAGTGGCAACTAGTGGACAATAGGGCAATACTAGAATGGTGGTAATACCAGGAAAATAGTATCACCATGTTGGAAGCCTTGGAATGAGTTTAAGTAATGACTGACTGTTCAGCAGAGCAATCCGTGCCCCTCTCGAAAGGGCTAGTTTCACTATGACTGAAAATTGGGTTACGTCCATTTTCGTATTAAAATTTTTATTAAATAAACTTTTGTAGCACAATCTGGAGTGCCGGCAGACCTGTGTGCTGTGAGCCACCGTGGCCCCTTCTGGGGTCTGCCTGGTGGACCTGGAGCTGCAGGAGCCAGGAGGAGGCATTTCCGTGCACTACTGGGGCAGGGTCCATGCTCCTGGGTTTTTACTGACTGTTTTCTCCAACTGTTCACAGCAAATGCTTGAACTTATGCAGTAGGCATGACTACAGTACACGGCTAACCTTCCCCAAAAAACTAGCTCATTAAGATGAAATAGACCAGCTCTCTTCAGTGAAGAAGACAAATTGTTTATTTAAAGCATTTGTTCCAATAAAATAGAGAGAAACTTGGATGCTAAAATTTTACATGGATAGAAATTTTCCTGGCACTTGGTGTTTCTATGTTGTTGAAAAATGATGTTCCAGAAAGATGACTTTTTTTTCTTAGTTTTACTGCCATTGTTGACCTATTGTGGGACATTTTTATATATTGAATCTGGGTTCTTTTTGACTAATTTCATTCTTGTTTTTCTTTTCAATTCAATTGCATCCTTTTTTATTTTAAAGAGAAAATTTTAAATTCTGCTTGTGATATATCTAATGTCATCTTAGTTGGACCAACTTCCCATTTGTTTATCTTATAATTATCCAATTATATCTTAATTCTGTCCAAAGAAGATACAGTCTGAAGATTGAGGCATGCTCTCTACAATGCAATTTACTCTACAGTTACAAAGTGAAAAATGTTAAATGGAAAAGGTATTTGCTTTTACTAAACATTCTGAGATTTAGGTAAACTACAATTTAACTGAATGTCTACAGTGATTATCATTTTTCTCCCCAAATTAGTATTACATCTTTTTTGGGTTTGAATGAAAGCTTTACATAAGAAATTATTAAAAACAAGGGCGGGATGGATAATTAATGTGTATAACATTAGATAATGTAATGTAGGTATAGATTGCCAAATGCATTTGGATGCACAGATTGACTGAGGAGTACTTTTTTCTGATGATTGGTGTAGTAATGTATGAGTTTGGGTGGCCTTTAATTTAATGTCTTGCCTACCATTGCATGAAACATTGGGGTTCTTCAAATGTGTGTGTCATAATTGTTTTGGGGGGGGATTGTTTTCTTGTTTCTTTTCTGAAACTTCTACAGGAACTAAATTTGTAATTTAGAAACATTTAATTTTTGTTTTGTTTTGTACCGAAGTCGAACTCACAACCTCGAGCCTGCCAGGCAGGCCCTAAAGCCACTGAGCTAAATCCCTGGCCTAGAAACATTTAATTTTATTAATCCTGTCCGGGACACTTAACTAATATCTAAAGCATTACTGCTTTAGAATGTTCAAATAAAATTTCCTGACAAAAACAAAACAAAACTTTTGTAATAGAAAAAAAAAGATAATGCATTTAAAGTACTTACTCAGATTTTATAGTTACTAAGTGCTCAGTGAATTGTAAAGATTAGTAGCTATTAGTGATTTACCTTGGGGCTTTATATGTTCATATATTTGTCTTAGCACAAATAATCTTTTCACACCTGTAAAAAGTATCCTCTCCCAACTCTAGATGATCAAAATTTTCAGTTAGCAGAATCTGAAAATGAGATTTTAGATCACAACAGTCTTTCCTTGTGAATATGACAGATTGGCTTTGTTCCTGTATTTATTTTCAAATAGCATTTATGGTTTTCTCTATGAAGGAGAAAGGTTACTTGAAAAAACTGTAAACAGATCATTATTTTTGTGTACATTCTTGGTAAATAGAAACATAAGAATTGATACAGCTCTTGACTAGCTAGCTGCTTCATTTGTTTCATAAATATTGAGTAGTTAAATTTATCATTTATATATTTTATGGATTATCAGTCTTTACCGTATATGTTTGTGTTCAGATTTTAGCAATTAATCGTGGAGAGAATTTGAAGATATTGACAGTCAAGGTCAACATTTCTGATGGAATAAAGAATGAATTCTGTAGGTGGTGCATCCAAAACAGGTAAAATACCATCCTGATATAATTTTGTACTGATATGGAAAGATGTCTATTATGTACATAAAAAGTCGACAATGTATGTAATGTCTTTTTGCATTTAGAGACTGTATTTGTGGTGTATGTTAAGTAGAAAATATCTGGGAGGTGCAATAAGAAATTATTCATAATGATTACCTCTGGGAGAGAAACTTTTTACTTTAGTACAGTCATGTAGCAGGTAACATTTCAGTCAAGGATCATTCAGATTGTATATATGACAGTTGTCTCAAAAGATTATTATAGAACTAAACTTTTTTCTTGCCCAGTTAACACATTGCTGAATAAGAGGCAGGAGAAAAAGTTACTGCAGAAAGAGAAGAAGATCCATCAAGGAAGAGAATAAGAGAAGAAGAGAGAATGTAAGGGTGGACAATGGACTTACTGATACGAGCAAAATATATTATACATGTTGAAACCTCCCTCCACCAATATGAACCTATAGGGAAGGGTAGGACAAGAGACGGTAATGGGGGGTTTAAAATGATCAAAGTATGTTGTGTTATGTGCATTGGCTAAAATGAAGTTCATTCATCAGTATAACGAATAAAAAATGACTGGGTCGGGGGGAGCAGAGACACCAAGAAAATTCACACTGAAGGGTTTAGCTGAAGTTTGTGTAGATTGCAACAGACTCCTTAAAAATTTCTATTGGTAGACAGGAATGCTTATGGGACATTATCTGCCTCCAGGCAAATCTATGATGAACAGTGAAGTCACAAATTTAGCAAACCACTGTAGCCATATTTCTGAAAGGCCAGTGCCTCCTTGGGTGGAACCTGGGCAGGTCCTTCTGGAGGATTCCAGGCAGAGGCATTGTCATTAGAGAAGGCACTGTCTCCTGGCACGTTTTTCTCTCAGGACTGCTGGTGAGATGTCCGGGTGAAACCTGTGTAGCCTTAGGCCAGTGTGCGTGCTTTTGTATCTCAGTTTTTTAAGAAAAAAGATTAAAAAGTGAAAGTAATTTAAATAGAAAAATGCGTATAAAATAAGAATGTAAGAAAGTAATTTTGCACAAATATACATATGTGCAGTGTGTTTTAAGCTAAATTATTACAGAAGTTAAAAATTAAAAAAATTTAAGTTTATAAAGTAAAATAGTTACAGTAGGTTAATTTATTAAAGAAAGAAAATAATTCACATTTACTCTAGACTAAGTGTGCAGAGATTGTGAAGTATATAGTTGTTGAAAGCCCACACTAGCACTCTTAGCTCACTGATTGACCCAGAGCAATGTCCCATCCTGCAAACTCCATTTATGGTAAGTATTCTGTACAGGTGTACTTATTTACTTACTCATTCATGCATTTATTTATTCATTCATTCTAGTTCTAAGAGTTTAACCCAAGGAGTGCTATGCTCCATTCTCAACCTTTTAAATTTTTGAACCTGTGGTCCTCCTGCCTTAACCTCCCAGTGTTGGGGTTATACATGTATGCTGTTACGGACTGACTCAACTTTGTATCTTTTATACTGTGTTTTTACTTTACTTTTTCTATGTTTAGATACACAAGAACTTGCATTTGTTACAATTGCCTACAGTGTTCCATATAGTGACATACTGTTACACAGGTTTGAGGCCTAGAAGCAGTAGGCTATGTACTCTAGGGAAGTAGTAAGTTATACCATATGAATTTGCGTAAGTACAATCTTATATTTGTGCCACAAAATCACCTACTAATTCATTTTTCAAGACTTACTCCATTACTAGGCAACTCATTACTATTTTTCTGTATATTTGAGTGTTTTATAAAGAATATTTAAAAAAAAAAACAGTAACATCGTACTGAAATATTTTCCTACTTAAGGATGATTGAAACAAAAATATAATTTATGAGGTAAATCTTTTTATTTATTTATTTACTTATTTATTTTTTGTCTTTTTTTTGAGACAGGATCTCACTATGTAGTTCCAGCTGGTCTTGGGCTCACTTTGTAGCCCAGGCTGGTCTCAAACTTGCAGTGACCTTCCTGCCTCAGGCTCCCAAGTGCTGGTATTACAGGAGTGCACCACCATGCCCAGCTTGAGATAAATCTTTAAACATCTGTATATTTAAAAACACAGCTAGAATATTTTGCACATTAAGGACGATTGAAATGAGCATCAGTTGGACATGGTGGCTCATTCTTTTTTTTTTTTTTTTTTTTTTTGCGGCACCAGGGATTGAGCTCACAACCTTGAGCCTGTCAGACAGGCGCTTAAGTCACTGAGCCAAACTCCTGACCCTTGGTGGCTCGTTCTTATGATCCCAGCTACCTGGATGGCTGTGACAGGATGACTGCAAGTTAGAGGACAGCTTGGGCATTTAGCAACCTAGTGAGACATTGTCTCAAAATAAAGTAAAAAGAAAAAAAAAAAAAGAAGGGTGGCGGCAGATATGTAACTCAGTGCAAAAGACCTGAGTTTAATCCTAGTACAGCAAATAAATAAATAAACATTATGATTATTGGATTTTAATTATTTTATTTTAATTAATCTTTTCATTTATTAAGGAAGCCTTTTAAAATGACTCCACGTTTCAATAACACTTTTAACTTTTAGTTTTAACTGTCCTAAATGTGCTTGATTCTCACAACGATCTATATGATAGGTTGAGCAGATTCTGTAGCCATCATTTGATCAATGAGAAAACTAATGCAAAGATGTAAAGTGATGTATCTGGCAGTCAGGAGATGTAAAGTTTGAATGTACTCATTGTCAGATAGCATTCTGTGACCTTAGCTTAGAAAGATTGGTGGGAATACAACTTGAAAAGTTAGATGAAATGTTCGTTATGTGCTTTGTACCTGGCAATTAGCTGCCTTATGCAACATGGTTCTTGTGTCAATTCCATGGAAGTCAGTTTACCAAAAGCCAGTGCTATGAGGGGTCATATTATTTGCTGAAGCACGAAGTACTACTAATAAGGGATCATCAAGCAAAATGATACTCTCAATGTTAATCAGTAGATAAATTGCTTAAGCCAGTTATATATCTATATAATGATTCTGTATAGCCATTTTGAAAATGTTGAGATTGAGCTGGTGGGGATATTAAATATGTCTTATTATGTTAAAAAATATATTTGCTATTTATAATATCTCATTGGTAGAAATAATATATCTACATATAAAGGAAAATGGGAAGGTAATAAATGGTTTACTTCTTAGCTCTGGTATAAGATTTCAATTCTCCATTTTATGATTTTATGTAATTGTAATTTTTTAAATCAATATTCACTTCCTTTGTAAATAAGTAAATTCCATTGAAAATGAGAAAGAAATACCTAAAAACTCCTAGTTTTAAAAAAAGTCTTGGGCTGGGGATGTGACTCAGTGGCACAAAAACCTGCCTGGCAAACACAAGGTCCTGAGTTTGATTCCCAGCACACAAAAAAATATTCTATTAAAAAAAGTCTGTTGGCTGGCCAGAGTGGCACATGCCTGTAATCCCAGCACTTGGGGAGCTGAGGCAAGAGAATCACCTTGTGTTCGAGGTCAGCCTGGACTACATGGTGAGACCTTGTCTGAAAAAAAAGTATGCAAGAAATTAGTTCCTCAGCCAAATGTGATAGTGAGTGCCTATGATCCCAGCACTCAGGAGATTGAGATGGGAGGATCGTGGGTTTGAGGTTTGCCTGGGCTACATGGGGAGTTCAAGGCCAATCTGAACTGCGTAGCAAGACACTATCTCAAAAGTGAAAAAAAAAATTAGATTCTCTTTGATCCTATCTCTGAAAGTTTTACAGAAAGAGCAAAATCCTAAGAAGCAAATAGACTTGAGTATGAATTCCATTTATGTTTCTTCTTACCCATGTGACTATGGATATGTTACTTAAATTCTTTCTCGATTTTATCATCCTTAAAATGGTAAATACCTTCCTCATACATTTGAGAGAATTGACTTTCTGTGTAATTTTGTGGTATAATTCTGGTTTTGAGCTGGCCTTTGATGGTATTTTATTATAGAGTAGGATTATTGTGCTAATTCCCTCTTTAGAAATGTTTTAGTAAACTGGGAATAACCTCTAGCTTATTTTTCTAGTATCATAATTGTTAGTATCAGTTAGTTCCCAATAAAGAATGACTAGTTATGCTTTTAACCTTATGTCCTTATGCTGGGTAAATATCAAGGATTGATTTTTATTATAGTGACTCGTTTTCCCTTGACTTATCTGTATTTTATTTTATTTCATTCTACTCTAGTTGAATAATCAGTAATATTATTTAATCTACAAAATAACATGTTATATGTCTGTGATACAGTAATATAATTTTCAGATTTGGAAGTGTTTTTTTGTGTAGGTAATTCTAAGAGCTCTGGGAACTAAAGGACTGTTCTTAAGGACACTCTTAATATCCTTTACACATATTGGAATGACTAGAGATGGTTACTTGATAGATCTTTAGTTTTTCTTCCACTCTTCTTCACCCCCATGTACTCATCTATTCAAGTTAAGTTTCACTTATTGGAAAGTGTCCAGTTGTCACTTATTGGACACTGTCCAGTTTTCAGTGTTAATGTAGCTTAATGAGGATGACCCTGAGAAAACAGTGTGTTGAAGTTACAAAGCAAAAGTACAGTACTTGTAAAAATTTGTAACAGAGCCGTAATGTATTTGTCTTAGCATGTATGTGGCTGAGAGACTTGAGGAATGGGAAGAAGATGACATGAAATGAAGGTTGATGTGTCAGCGTGCTCCTGATCATATCTAGCTTTCTAGATATGCTAAGGATCTTGTTTTTTATTTTAGGGTGATGGGAAGCCAATAAAAATTTTAAACAGGGGAATGTTGTGATCAAATTGCATTTTAAGAAGATCATTCCTCCTGTAGTACAGGGAATTATTTGGCAAGACCCAAGAGTAAATATGGGGGCAAGAGATGATGGTAGCTTGGACAACAGTGGTAATAATAGGAAGTAAAGAGATAGATTTTAACAATATTTATGAAATAGAGTCTGCTGAGGTAGGATAAGGTATCTGATTAAATGGTGAGTAGATTAGTTAGGGAGAGGCAAAGGGAAGCATGACATTTGTGTAGCTTAAACTGTAAGATGATAGTACCATTTATTATCATTTTATAAATACTATATAAAATACTGTATTATTAGAGCATAGAATGTTAAATAGGAATTTTAACTATTAATAATGAAGAAGTATAAATAAAGTAATATTTAATCTAATTTTTAGATATCTGCTATCTAATAATATAAAATAATATCTAGGTTTAAATTCAGTAACTGAACAGTTTATTTGGAATTGTGTGTTGCTACTTCAAGAGGGTAACTATGAAGAAGATTTCTGAGCTCGTCAGGTGCTGTAATAGTTGTGTTTGTGAGAATGCTTCTAATCCAAGTTTCTGCATTTGCTGTTTAAACAAAAACACATGTGGGGGATGATCTCAGCAGGTCCCTGTTCATGACTTGGATTGTATAATGACCAGAATCTGTCTTTTTGAGCTTGCAGATTTTTTGGTTTTTGACCTGATAAGTAAATTTCTGTCTCTAAAATTGTGCTTTTTTTGGTGGCAGATATAAGGAGAACTGTGGCTTGTATCTAGTTCTCTCTTAAATGTGAAAAAAATGCAGGCTAGTTGGAGAAAGCCTACCTCTGTCTCTCCAGTGGGGAGAACATATTCCTTTAGGGCATAGATCTTTGCAATTGTTTCTAGTGCTGTCTTTGCACTTGTATGTATGTGTGTGAATTTGTGATACCTACCTTAATTTTGTGTTTTGATGTGCACATCTCACATGGCTTAGGTTTTGCATTATAGAATTTGGTAAGTGAACCACTTCATAGTTTTATTCAGAGGTATTTAGCCACTTAGCTAGAGGAAGAATCAGGTTTTGAGATGATATGTTTTAAAACAAGTTGATTGTATTACTTTAAAGATATAAATAAGTTTTGTGAATTTACGGTACTATTTCAGGTCCCTGGTACCATGAATAGATACCAGGAATCCAGCAAAGAGCAGAAATTATTTTTAAGTAAAGGATATAAAGGAGTTTCTGTAATGCAGAAAATGGATGTAATTGTAATCTTTCAGGGCCAAGTCCAGTGGCCTAAAGGTAAACTGAATAAATGAGCCATCTTTGGTTATAAAATAGACCCACAGCCCTCTGTTCCAGGGAGGAGAGCCAAAGGAAGATCTTGAGGGTTGAAGACGATTGGGGCCTTAATAGTGTGTCAGTAGAGAATCTTAAGGACCTTTGGCTTTTTCCTGCAAATAGTTAATTGTTGAGGCTAAACAGGAATGACTTTAGCAGACATCACATAAATACATTTTTAAAAAAATCACACCATTGGAGTCTTCCTGCATCTAAGGACTGTCTTTCTAGCTTATTGTCTCATAACCCAAACCTATCTTTTCTTTTCATTTTTTTTTTTTTTTTCTTTGAGACAGGGTCTCACTATGTAGCCCAGGATGGCTTCAAACTAACTATGATTCTCTTACCTCAGCCTGCCAAGTGCTGGGATTACAGGTGTGTGCCACTGTACCCGGCTTATATTTTCTTTCTTAACTAGCCGGCCTTTATAGACTTGTGTAAAAGACGCTGTATAATCTGTCCATTGCCATATATTCTAGCTTCGTATTCCCCTGACTTGATCCTACCACTTTATGGCCTAGCAGTGTAGTACTAATCTGCTTGTAGTTACTTGAATTTGACTTCTGGAAAGATGGTAGAGTGGTGAACAGTAGAGAAAGAGTCTCTCTGAGATTTGGTGTCCAGACACTGGCATATAGAAGGAGGGAACTGGGTCTCTGGGACTCAGGAGGGATCTAAAGCAAGAATTGAAGCCAATGGGGAGAGTGAAGAGAAAAACTTCAATGAAGAAAGAGGAGGCTGGAAGCACTTTCTCCCTGAGCTCGGACTCACTGCCTGGGAGGGTCAGCTACAACCTGCAGTTACCTGAATTTATCTTGCTCTTTCATGCCTCTGAGCTTTTACATATGCTGTGGTTTCTTTCCAGAATAATTGTGTTCATTTGTCTTGCTTGGTAAGCCATAATTAATTTTTAAAAAACATCTCAGATAGTTCTTCTGGGAAGTCTTTCTTGACATTGGATTTTCCAAAATGGTGGTGATGGTAGTGGTGGTGATGGTGATGATAATGAGAGTAGCAGTGCTTAAATGTGACAAAAACTGTTAATGGTAACGACTGAGGCAAATAGTATTATCGCTCCCATTTTACAGATACAGAAATAGTAGTACAGTACAGATATGTTTCAGTAAATTCCCTAGAAAAGCAGTGGAGCAGAATTTAAAGCAAGGCCCATATATTATTTGTAACTAGTATGCTCTTGTGCTGTCACCCCTGCTTTTGAGTTCTCTGTATCTTTATCTTTTACATATTTCTGTTTTTACACTTACTTTGAGATTAATTTGTTAAGACATTTGACTTGTCAAAAGTGAGACTTACATGTCTAGTTTTTACTGTGCTCTTTTCTATCATGAAGATGACAACAGGGAGTGCCGGTGATTGGGTGGTAGGAAGAATGTACATTCTGCCTAAAATCATGTTCATTCAAATTAAACAAAATTATGTGCTTCTGAAATAACACTCCTCTGTGGAAGAGATTCATTATTTGTTATTATGTAAGCTTTGGTATTAACATTGTAAATGCTTAAATCTGCTGAAATTCATTCATTTTCTAGCCTAAGATAAGTGTGGGAGATGAGAGTACCCTTCAGGTAGATTAATGGTTTATTACACATTATTAATATTTATTTATTTATTTATTTATTTTAAAGATAATAAAATCCAACAAAACAGAACAAAGTGAATCAAAACAATTCAGCAAAATTGGTACAGAACTTCAAAGCAGGATACTAAGAAAACACCAATAGCTGCCATAGTATGTCTTGTTAGCTTCACAATAGTTGTCCATTCAGTCAGGTATAGCAAAACTAAACCAGAAACAAAACAGAATAACAGAATATTGAATAAAGCAAAAACAATCAGAACAAAGCAAAATAGGGAGAACAATATTGGACTTTAAAGACAAGATAGAAGGAAATCCCCCTTGTTTGCTATGTTGCATACTGTCATCCTCCCAAGAGATGCTCAGACCACCTCAGCCCCAGGCCTGAAAAATCAACCAAACCATATAAGCATTCAGTTACTTTATGTATGTTAGTTGCTATCAACTCAGCCTGTCCTCTGAACCAGACAGTTGCTTATGGCGGGGGTGGGGGAGGTGGGGTAGGGTCGGGGGTGAAACACAGTGTTTGATTCTCAGCCTGCATGCCGGCCTTGAGGTGCTAACTTTTCTCTCCCTGGAGTCTGTGCAGCTTGCACGGCTTACCAGAAAGGCTGGCTAGTTGATTTCTTGGTGGCTGCTCCCAGTTCTGGCATGGCTGATTCTCAGGAGGTGCTGGCTTTTCCCTCCCTGAAACCCGCGTGGCTTACCATAAAGGCTGGCTAGTTGATTTCTTGGTGGCTTCTCCCAGTCCCAGCGTGGCCGATTCTCAGGAGGTGCTGGCTTTTTTCCCCCCAATATTTTCTTAATGGTCTCCATTCACTACACAATGAAAATCAAAGACAGAACGGTTGTAAGTAGATGAAAACACAAAAGGCTGAATTCATTCTTTTCTACTTGCGTTTTTTTGTCTTCTTTGTTTAATGTCTACTAATGATTGGTCTATGGCATTTACATTGCCCAATCCCAATAAAATGCAGATGCAGTCCGATAGACAGTATGACCTGAACAATATGTCCAGTTCTACTCAAGCATGCCCAGAAGCAAGGTTAAAACAGAGTTTTTCCTTTGCTCAGTCTCATTTAACTCTCAGGAAGAGAGAAAGAAATGAGAAGAAGATACAGTGCTCGTGTTAGCCATAACAAAATACCATAGACTGGTATGAATGAACTGGCTTAACCAACAGAAATAAACTTTCTTATGGTTCTGGAAGCTGGAAAGTCTAAGTTCAAGGAGCTGACTGGCTCAGCACCTGAGGAGGGCTTTCTTCCTGGATTCCAGGGTTCTTCCTGTGCTGTTCCTTTGTCAACAGGGAGTGTGAGGTGAAAGCTCTCTGATGTCATAAACTCATCTAAACCTAATTGTCTCCCAGAAGCTCCACCTCTAAATGCCATCATTTTGGAGGCGAGGGCTTATGTATGAATTTTGAGAGAGAAATAGTTTAGCTTTTGTTGACTTACTTACATCTTAAAAGTTTGGCCATTCCTAGTAACGCTTTGGAGATTCTTCCCAGAAAAGAAAAGTTTTTCCCTTAAGTTTTATGCCTGATCTTATCTACCAGATTTTTAAAAATAAAATCTCCAGATGTCATAGTAACAATTTCTAGACACCACAGCCTTCCCTCACAGATTATGTTACTTTGGTTTCAATGAAGTCTTTTCCCCTTTCTCTGTTCCATACTGCTCCTCTTCCAAGTGTCCTTCCATGGTCTCATTATTATCACAGAAGTTTTAGTATGGGCTTTTTTTTGCAGGTGGAGACCACATGGCTTTGCAAGGCCAGAGTTAATGAAGATCTTACATAATTCACTGGATGATTCCTTTAAACGCCTTATTTACCCTCTCCTCTGTAGAGAGTTCAGGTATGTATCTTGTCTTGTTTAATTCTGTGAACTGTTTATTATTATGTATGGCACTAGTCCCTTTAAGACATGTAGTAAATATTTGTTGACTGAGTAAGCTAAAGAACTTAGAATCACAAAGGCTTAAATTTAATTCTTGGTTTCAATCTGCAGATATGTTCACTTGCATAGATGTTACAGTGTTTTTCTTAATTGTGATATACTCAAATCTTGACCAGTTAAGGCATACCTGTTCCACTTCTGCAATACTTGCCTTGTGATTTGACAACCAAACCAAACAAATGATTTTGTTAATTAGAGATTTGGCTTGGAAGAAACAGAGTGGAGAAGTTACTTTATGGTATTTTTTAGAGGTAAGAAAGCCAAAGAAAACATTAGGAAGTTAGTAGAGGGTATGATGAGTTTATTACTATGAAGAGAGAAAACTAATACATGTTTTTAAATCTCCAAGTAGGAACTGTTGGATGAAAATTATCAGCAGTGATTATTGAAATAACCATGTCATGAACTACTAAAAGTTCTAATAGTAATGAACGTGAAAACTGCTAAAGAGATGAGGTGCACAATTGTTTTAAGGGAGAAAAGAGAAAGAAAAGAAATATAGGGAGGCAAAAGCCTTCTTTCCTGGTACTCTCTAGCTTTTGTCTTAGTAGTTACTTTTTAGAAGGTGTCCGTTTCCTTATATAGTCATTCCTATCTGCTGTCCATTTGCTGCATTTTCAAATTTTCAAGTTTCAGCAAAGATTACTTGGGGACTGTTGAGTTCTAGCCATCTCATCATCTTCACTGGAATTTCTGGCAGACTGTGTAATGTTTGTTCTTTTGCTGAGCTTGGCTATTGAGTTCAGAAGTATTCAGGGTAGGGAATGAGCAAGTACTATTAAAAACAAATGTAACTCTATTGTCTACTTCCTGTTTATCAGCAGTATTCATTCTCTTATTTTATTTTATTTTTTTTTTGTACTAGGGATTGAACTCAGGGCCTTCACACTGAGCTACAGTCTCAGCGCTCGCTATTTTGAGACAGAATCTTACTAAGTCATTAAATTGCCCAGGCTGAGCTTGAACTCAGCCTCCTGGAATGCTGGGGTTTTAAGCATGCAGCATCACACCTGACTTGTTTGGTCATTTTTAGCCCTGATGTCCCCTAAAAATATTGTTCCTTTTGAAATTTTATTTTAAGTCTGTGTGAAGTAGCATCTCTTGATTTTGAGTGCTCAGGCATACATTTTAAGGAATTCTGTTTTTAGTGAAAGGTTATCTTATTTAAAATATCATTTATTTCAAAAAATTTGTATGTTTATTCTTTATCTTTTTTTTTCATGTTCATATAATGTCCAGTAGTACATTCAACATTTTTGCATTTATTTTGTTTGAGTGACTTTGCTTCATGTGGAATAATTTCATTGAGAATGAATGTGAGCAGTTTGGTGTGGAATGATTTAATGTGTAGTCCTTTTTTGGGTGGGAGAGTAATAGCACTTTCCTTCCCTTTTCCTTAGATGCCTGTAGTTCAAACAATACAACTTATTTCAGTTCCTAAGTTAGTTTGCAGATATTGTCTAGAGATGTTTCTCTTGATAGCAATACTTATTTGAACAGCCGCTGAGGAGAGGAGTCCCTGTTGGTTTTACTTTTCTAGTTGAAAATAAATTTTTCTGAGTTGTAGAAAAATACAAAGAATCAGTAATGCACAAAGAAAGAAAACCTTGTAATTTCACTACCTAGAAATAAGCATTGTTAATATAAATTAAAAGAGATTATGTAGATGATTATTTTGTAGATACTTAATTCAGTTGACTACATCTATGCTTAGCCTACTTCTGTTTTTATTTTTTTGGTTCCGGGAATCAAACTCAGGACTGCATTTGCCAGGTCGTCACTATGCCACTGAGCTATATCACCAGCCCTGCGTAGCTTACTTCTGCATTCTTACTTCCATGATTGTCACGATCATTTATCCATGTGTCATTTTTCACATCTATTTCTCTTATCAGTTCTACCTTGTCAGTTAACCAATTGCTTTCTACTTTGCCATTTTTTATTGTATCTTCAATCGTTGCTTGTACCTCCACGGTTACTGTCTTAGTTTAGGACATTGTCATTTCTTTCTGGATTACTGTACTTAGACATAGAGGATCTCCACCTTCTGTCTTGTCTTTTCCAGTACATTGTCCTTTTAAAATTCTTATTAAAATTCTTATTTCACTGCTTGATGCTTGTCTACTTAAATTCCTCTGTGGACCTTCCTTTTCTTTGAGATAAAATCCAAGTGTTTTAGAAAAACATATACAATTCACTCTATGTGATATAATATTTCCTTGCCTTTACAGCTTTTATGTCTTTGCTATTTGTTTACTTTTTTTTTTTTTCCTTCGAGACAGGGTCTCACTATGTAGTTGAGGCTGGCTTGGACTGACTATGTAATCTAGGCTGGTTTTGAACTCGTGGTGATCCTCCTGCCCTAGCCACCCAAGTGCTGGGATTACAGGCGTGTACCACCACACCTGGCTTTGTATTTTAGCACATGAAATTACTTACTTTTTCTATAGTGAACCATTTACCTTTATATATTGCTTCCCTTGTGTAAGGTATCTTTTCTTGCCTTCCATTTTACTGTCCCCACCTTTGTTTTCTTCACTTTATTACCTTTCTTTTTTGATTTAGCTGAGAAGACATCTGTTCTAGAAAGTTTTCCTAATTTAATTATTCCTCCCATGGGTTCCCTTAGCATCACTGCTTTAGACTTGTCTTGGTTATTTTGTTGTTGTTGTTGTTGTTATCGTTGTTTGTTTCTTCCACTAGACACTGTGGTCTTCAGGCAGGTATCTTTTCAGCTTCGTATCCTTTATATCGATCATGGTGCATTGTGTCAGACTCAGCAAATGCTTCCCAATAATAAAATTAAGAATGAAGATTTAGAAATACCTGCAGTGAGACTTTTTATCTTGTTTGGATGTGAGATTGCGACAGTGAAGTATTAGAGAAGATGAGAGAAAATCCGTAGCAAATAATCTAGAGACATAGTTGTGCATATCTTCATATATATAGAAATTCTGCCTCAACCCTGATTGAAATGTGCTTTTAATTGTCTTTATATGCTCATTTCCCCCGCTGACCAATAGTATGTGTTTTTCCTTGGCTTAAGGAAGAAGACATATTTTTTATAAATTCTTAAGAATTTCAGGAGCTAATATGTTGAGAGCTTCTTTTAAGTAGATGAGTGTATAAAATTTGTTTTTTGAATACATTTAAGTCCACAATAGACCTAAGTTCTTAAAAATACACTTTTAAGTGACTT
Organism: Dasyprocta punctata; assembly: GCA_004363535.1. Lineage (NCBI taxonomy): Eukaryota > Metazoa > Chordata > Mammalia > Rodentia > Dasyproctidae > Dasyprocta > Dasyprocta punctata. The sequence goes on along the minus strand of RJWM01002477.1, from coordinate 111,237 downwards.
TCTGGATAAAATTGGGAACTGATGAGGCAGGGTTCTGGACTAAATGTTAGTATCCTTGTGGTCATGTTACTCACTGTGAGAATGATAGAGGGAATGAAAAAGATGTGGAGAGTAGAATAGAGAAGAGGACATGGAGGTATTTATAGGTGAAGGCGTAAAACTGTTATTGACACCTTTAATCCCAGCACTCGGGAGGCTGAGGTAGGAGGAGCGTTGTGAGTTTGAGGCCGGCTTGGGCTACAACACAAGTGCAAGGCCAGCCTGAGCTACATAGTGCGACCCTGCCTCAAAAACTAGGGCCGGGAGTTTGGCTCAGTGGCTTTAAGTGCCTGTCTCACAGGCGTGAGGTTGTGAGTTTGATCCTGGTACCGCAAAAAAAAAAAAGAAAAAAAAAAAAAAGTAAAAAAAAACTATTATTGAGGAAACTATCATTCAGTAATTTAGCATTTTAATTTTCTGTTGATATTTTAAATTATTTGATAAATGTAAATTTGACATCCCATCTCTCCCTCTATCTGTCTGTCTCTCTCATATACACATGGTTGCACACATGCACACACAGTTAGTTTTACATACAACTGTTATATATTGTTTTTTTTTTTTGGTACTGAGGATTGAACTCATGACTTTGTGCTTGCCAGTCAGTCGCTTATGCCACTGAGCTAAATCCCTGGCTCCTAACTTTTATATATTATAAAGAGCAGAAGGTCAGTATGACCAAAGTTTCCTTCAGAATTGTTTTTGGTGATTAGCTAAAGTTGACTCTGTAACTTTTATATGATTTTTTTCCTTTTATTTCATTATAATAAATGTTTCTGTGAGGAATATTGAGCAGAATAAATTCTGCTGTTTTTCTGGAAGGAAAATGTTGATGAAAAATTAAGCACTCTTTCTTTTCTTCTTCTTTTCTTTCCTTCCCTTCCCTTCCCTTCCCTTGCCTTCCCCTTCCCCTTCCCCTTCCCCTTCCTTCCTCCCTCCCTCCCTCCCTCTCTCTCTTTCTCTCTCTCTCTCTTTCTTTCTTTCTTTCTTTCTTCCTTTTCCTTCTATTTTTATAGAGCCAAACTGACATCAGATGCAGAGAAGGAATCAGTAATGATGTTTGGACGGAACCTTCGTCAGCTCCTTTTAACCAGCCCTGTTCCGGGGCGTACCTTGATGGGAGTAGATCCTGGTTATAAACATGGCTGCAAATTAGCTATAATTTCTCCTACCAGTAAGTTCTCTCTCAGTTTTTCATATAGTAATTGTTCATGAGTTTCACTGCATAGATTTTATGAGGATTTGGAAATAATGTTAAGTTTTGAAGTTTAGAAAACCATTTTCTCACAGGAATATGGCAACCAGAAAATCAAATGTCAGATTTCCCTTATTTCTTGACAAAAACCCTGAACGTATGACCATCATTTATTGTTTCTCCTTTGTCTCAGTGGAGATACCGAGGTTTGACTAGGATTAGACTTGAACTGTTACCCCCATTAATTTTATTTATTGTGTTGCATTCCCATATGTTTTAATACCAAAAGATATTTTTGTTGTTTGGTCCAGTCAGTATTTTTCTCCTATTTACGCATATATTTACCATTCCTATTAGTTTTCTTTCTGCATTTCTGTGTTTCTATTTGAAAATTTTATTTTTGTCTTGAAAAATCTCTTTGCTGTTACTTTTAATATAGATCATCTGATGAAAAAGTGTCTCTATTTTTGTTTACCTGAGAAAAATCTCTTTCATGCATTTTTGAAGGTTGTTTTTCAGGGCCTTGCTCATGGTTAGGCAAATGTTCTACCACTGAACTATATCCTCAGCCACTGAAGAATATTTCTGATGGGTATAAAATTTGAGATAGGTAGTTAGTTATATCATTCCACTGTTATTTTTTTTTTCTGGTTATATTTTATGTTGATAAATTGCCAAAGTGTTGTTCTTTTTGAAAGTAGTATGTTTCTTTTCCTAACTGCTAAGATTTTCTCTATGCTTTTTGGGACTTTTTTTATGATGTGCTTGTGTGTCTATGTGTTTTTACACAAATTCCTCTAGAAGCTTTTAGAACTTTTAGCTTCAGTTTCTATAAAAAATGTATTATGTATCTATGGAATCTTTCAGTTTCTATTTTCCAGTCTTTTGTTTTATGTCTATTGATTGTCGTAAGTTTATTAATCATCCTGTCTGCTATGTCTAATTTACTATTAAATCTTGAATTTTTTTTAAGGTTTTTCAGTTTTCAAATTTCATTTGCTAGTTAACAAAATAAATTGTAGTTTCTTGGTGAACTTCTTCATTGTTTAGTATTTGAAACATTAAATCTTTAAAATTTTTCTTCCTTTTATTTTTCTTAAACCCTTCATTATTATACTTATTTGTTCTTGTCTTCTTTCTTTTTGGTTCAGGTTTTTACTTAAACTGTTTTTCATTTCGTACCATTGCTTTTTTTTTTTGTATCAGGACTCGAACTCAGTACCTTGCATTTGCCAGGCAGGTACTTGTTCCACTGAGCTATATCTTGGGCCCCATCATTTCATATTGAATTAATTCCTAATTTATATAATTCATGAGGTTTTCTAATTCTGATGTATGTTACTCTCATCTTCGATAATGATCTTCTTTTTCAAGCTTGTTTTCATTTAATTCTGTTTTGTGGGCACATCTTTCTGTAAGGACATTATACTGGCTTTTAAAAAAAATTTCCTGTCTTTAAAAAATAATCATTCTAAGTAGAATTAGGCCATTATTCTTTTGATTAGTTTTACCTAAAATTACTTTTCCTGAGTTCTTTTTGTTTTTGGTACCAAAGATCGAACCCATGGACTTGCACTTGCCAGGCAGGTGCTTATGCTGCTGAGCTAAACCCCGGCCCCTTTTGCTGAATTCTTAAGAGAACATACTGGGCCAAGAAAGTTGTAACTTTTTATGTCTAGAATATTCCCTTCTACTTTCCTCAAAGTTTTGAAAAAACAAGCACAATTCTTATGGATAGACAGATAGTCTTATACTTCTTAGAATCACTTTCTATGCCTCTTTCCCCTCTTGTATGTGAGCTTTTACCCCCTTTCTTACTCCATCTTGGTCACTTTGTATGTTATTCCCAGTGGTTTCTCCTTGAAAGGAATTTTCTCTCCCTTTTTTTTAATTTAATTTTTTCTTCAAGTCCATTTTATTCAAAGATAAAAAGAAAGAAAAGAAGAAGAAAAACACAAAATTTTAAAACACATAGATCAGAGGGCAACAATGGTATATACATTGCACATTGTCATGCGCAAATCATTCACCCAGAGGACAAGACATCTGCATTCAGTTGTCTGAACAATACCAGCACAAATCATTCTCTTCAGTGAACTCAGAGAAATCAGTAGTAGAAATATCTTAGCTATGTTTTTATATACCTATACATACATATATACATATATTTTTCTTTCATCTTGTCATGCTAATGAAACATGTTTACACATGCATGTCTTATTTATTTCACTAATGAGTGTATTCTCATATTGCATCCATTTACCTATAAAAGTGTCCAATTTATCCTTCTTTATGCCTGAGTGGTACTCCATTGTATAAAAATACCACATCTTTTTTATCCATTCCTCAGTTGATGGGTATTTAGGTTGTTTCCAAGATCTGGCTATTATAAACTGAGAGGCTATAAACATGGGGGCACATATATCACTGTGGTATGATGTTTTTAATTCTTTTGGGAAGATACCCAGAAGGGGAATAGCTGGGTTAAATGGGACCTCCAATCCTCATGTTTTGAGTAATCTCCACACTGATTTCCACAGTGGTTGCACCAGTCGGCATTCCCACCAACAGTGGAGAAGGATTCCTTTTTCCCCACAGCCCCTTCAGCATTTGTTATTGGTTGATTTCTTGATACTGTTCTTTCTGGGGTGAGATGGAATCTCAGTGTTGTTTTCATTTGCATCTCTCGAATGCCCAGTTATGTTGAACATTTTTTCACATATTTATTTGCCGTTTGTATTTCTTCATCTGGGAAGTGTGTATTCATCTCAGATGCCCGTTTTTAGATTGAGTCTTTAAATCTGGGAGGACTGGTTTTTTTGAGTTCTTCCTTTGTTCTCAATAGTAATCTTTTGTCTGAGGAGCAACTGGCAGACATTTTCTCCCATGTTGTGGGTCATCTCTTCACTCTGTTGGTGGTTTCTCTTGCTGTGCAAAAGCTTTTCAGAAGGGTGAGATCCTATTTGTTGATTCTTTGTGGTAGTTCCTGTGCGGTCTAGGTTTTGTTCAGTCTTTGCCTACATGAACGTCCTCGAGAGTTTTACCTACTGTATCATCCAGCCGTTTAATGTTTCTGTTTTAGTGTTAAGATCTTTGATCCATTCTGATTTTAGCCCAGTACATGGTGAAAGATATGGGTCCAGTTTTAATCTTCAGCATGTGAAGAGCCAGTTTTTCCAGGAACCATTTATTAAAGAGGCTATCTTTTTTCCAGTGAATGTGTTTGGCACCTTTGTCAAAGATAAAGTGACTGAGTGTATCTGCAGTTGTTTCTGCATCTTCTAATCTATTCCATTGATCTTTGGGTCTGTTGTTCTGCCAGTGCCACACTGTTTTTATCAGTGTGGCACTGGCAAAGTAGTTTTACAGTATAATTTCAAATCAGGAATTCTGATGCCTTGTCTTCTCTTTGTTGCCCAGGATTGCCTTTGCTATTCTATGTCTCTTCTGGTTCCAGATGAATTTTAGGATTATTTTCTCTAATTCTGTGATATATGCTATTGGAATTTTGATTGGGATTGCACTGAATCTGTATAACAGTTTTCGAAGTATGGCCATTTTCACCATATTGGTTCTTCCTACCCAAGAGCATGGGATATCTTTCCATTTTCTAATATCCTCTTCAGTCTCCTTTTTCAGAGTACTGGAGTTTTCATTGTACAAGTCTTTTACATCCTTTGTTAGATTGATTCCTAGGTATCTCATTTTTTTGGATGCTATTGTAAAAGGTATTGCTTCCTTGATTCCTCTCTCAGTGAGTTTGTTATTCATGTACAAGAAGGCTATTGATTTTTGAGTGTTGACTTTGTAACTAGCTACATTACTGAATTTGCTTATTAAATCTGTAAGTCTTTTGGTGGAGTTTTTGCGGTCTTCTAAGTAGAGTATCATGTCATCTGCAAATAACAATAGTTTAACTTCTTCTTTTCCTATCTTTATTCATTTTATTTCTTTCTCCTATCTAATTACTCCAGCTAAAGTTTCCAGGACTATGTTGAATAAGATTGTAGACAGTGAACATCCTTGTCTTGTTCCTGATTTCAGAGTGAAAGCTTTCAGTTTTTGTCCATTTAGTATGATGTTGGCAGTTGGTTTTTTTGTAGATGGCTTTTATCAGATTGAGATAAAGACCATCTATTCCAATTTTCTGTAGAGTTTTTATCATAAATAGGTTGTGGACTTTATCAAAGGCTTTTTCTGCATCTATTGAAATAATCGTATGATTTTTATCTTGGTTCTGTTAGTACGATACATTATATTTATGGATTTACATATGTTGAATCATCCCTTCATCCCTCGGATGCATCCCACTTGATCCTGGTGTACAATCTTTTTGATGATTTGCTACATTCTGTTTGCCAGTATCTTAATGATGATTTTTGCATCAATGTTCATTAGGGAGATTGGCCCATAATTCTGTTTTTTAGTTGTGTCCTTCTCTGGTTTTGGAATCAGACTAATGCTTGCTTCCGGGAATGAATTTGGGAGTATTGCTTCCCTTTCAATTTCATTGAAGAGTTTGGGAAGTAGTGGTTAGGTCTTCACTAAAGTTCTTGTAGAATTTAGCAATGAATTTTTCAGGGGCTGGGCTTTTCTTTGTTGATAGGTTTTTACTTACATCTTCAGTTACATTTATTGATATCAGGTTATTTAATACTTTTATATCTTCTTGATTCAGCTTTGCTAATTCATATGTATCTAAGAATCTGTCTGTTTCTTCTGTATTTTCCATCTTATTAGAATACAAGTTTTCAAAGTAGGTATGGATGATTTTCTGGATTTCTGCAGGGTCTGTTGTGATTTCACCCTTTTCATTCCTAATTGCATGGATTTGTGTCTTTTTTTTTTTTTTGATAGGTTTGGCTAAGGGTTTGTCAATTTTCTTAAATCTTTCAAAGAATCAACTCCTCAATTCATTGATTCTTTTTTTTTCCCCCTTTGGTTTCCAGTGTGTAAATTTCTGCTCAGATCTTTTTAATTTCCTTCCTTGTACATGCTTTTGGTTTAGCCTGCTCTTCTTTTTTTAGAAGTTTGAGGTTCAATATTAAGTTGTTTATATGAGCTTGCTTTCTTTTCCTGATATGGGTGTTTACTGCTATAAATTCCTTCTTAAGACTGCTTTCTTTGTGTTCCACAATTTCCAGTATGTGGTATTGTTATTGTCATTCAACTGTAAGAATTGTCTAATTTCTTCTGTAATTTCATCTGTGACCCATTGGTCATTTCTTTAGGGTCCTATTTACTTTCATGTGTTTATGAAGTTCTTGTGGTTTCCTTTGGCATGGATTTCCAATTTCATTGCACTGATAGTATGCATGGGATAATTTCAATTCCTTTGCATTTACTTAAGCATGTTCTATGAGCCAGTATGTGGTCTGTTTTGGATAATGTCCTGTGTGTACTGAGAAGAATGTGTATTCTGATGTTGTGGGGTAGAACACTCTATAGGCATCCACTAAGTCCATTTGCTCAAGAGTTTGATTTAGTTCTAATATTTCATTATCGATTTTTTGTCTTAATTGATCTGTCTTTTTGTGACAGTGGAGTATTGAGGTCTCCCAATGCAATTGTATTAGAGTGTATTTGATTTTTCACATCTGTTAGTAATTGTTTTATATAGTTGGGTGCACTAGTATTTGTTGTATATACATTTATGGTCATTATCTTGTCCTTTTGAATTGTTCCCTTTATGAGGATGTAATGACGTTCTTTATCTCTCTCAGTCATTCTTGGCTTTGTCTGCAAACAGTATAGCTACCCCTGCCTTTTTCTAGATTCTTGTTTCATGGAGTATTGTTTTCCATCCTTTGACTTTCAGTCCATGAATTTCCTTTTGAATTAAATGTGTTTCTTATATGCAGCATATTGTTGAATCTTGTTTCTTGATCCATTATGCCAGTCTGTGTCTGTTGACTGATGAATTGAGATTGAGATCATTAACATTGATGGTTATAACTAATACGTATTAACTTATCCTTGTCATGTTATTTTCCTGCTGTTGGCCCTTCCCCTTTATTTTCTTTCCCTCTAATTGTTTGCTTTTCCTGGTGGATTCCTTCTATTGGGATTCATGGAGCTGTAGTCCTTATTATCTCTTCTAGAATGTCCTTTAGAATGTTTTGGAGTGCTGGTTTGGTGGTCATAAATTTCCTCAGATGTTCTTTGTCATGGAAGTATCCTATTTCTCCATCAATTTTGAAAGATAGTTTTGTGAGTTACAACAATCTGGGTTGAAAGTTCTTTTTCTTTAGAACTTCAAGTACTTCACTCCAGTCTCTCCTTGACTGGAGAGTTTGTGCTGAGAAGTCAGCCGTAATTCTGATGGGCTTTCCTTTATAGGTGATTTGTTTCTTTTCCCTAACAGCTTTTAAGATTGTATTCTTGTGTTGAATCTGGAATCTCGACTATGATATGCCAGACTGTAGAGTTGTTTTTTTTGGTTTTTTTGTTTTGTTTTGTTTTGATCATTGCTAATTGGAGTTCTACATGCCTCACTAATTTGTATGTCAAATTCTTTTTCTCTACCAGGAAAGTTTTCATGATGTCTGTGAACATTTTTTAAATGTCATTTGTGGTATCTCCTCCTTGTTTGTTGACTCCAGTTATCCTTGTTATCCTTCTTTGTGTCATCTAGTAGTTGCTGGTTTGATTTCTCATGGTTCCTTGATAGTTTTGAGAAATCTTTCTTTTCCTGGTTGCTAATTGCAAGCCTGTCTTCAATATCTGAGATACTGTCCTCATGTTGGTCTAGTGTGCTTTTAATACTTTCAATGGACTTTTTATTCTCATGGATATCTACATGAATCTGCTTTATGTATTCCATTTCTTTGCTATGCTGAGCTTCCATAATTTGCTTAAGGTCGTCTGTTTTTTTTTTTTTTTTTTTCTGTGTCTCCTCCAATGTTGCTAAGCATGGTGTGTATTTTGGTAATCTCTGTAGTTATTTGAGCGATTATTTCTGATTTCATTTTTTCCAAAGCCTCATTCAATTGCATTGTTGTTTCCACTTCAAAGAGACCTGGTGGGGGCCTTTTGGATTTTCCCACAGCATTGCCCCCTGGATTTGTCTTTGTGAACTGGATGTCTGGAGTTGCATCTTGTTTAAGTTTATCTTCTCATTTCTGTTCTGTTTTTAGTTTAATTCCTGGGTTGATGCTTGTAAACTTCCTATGGTGGGTTGATTTATTCGTAGTATTTAGGACCCTTAGGTGATGATTACTTTTCTGAGAAATCTTCCAGGTGTAGCTAGTTTTTGGGTTTTGAGTTTGTTGGAAGATTTTACCTCTTCAGTTGTTGGTGATGAGAAGTTGTTGCTCGTTTGCCCTAGTCTCCCGTTCTTTGGCACTGTGGCACAGTATTTTCTGTGACCCTTAGTTAATCTCAGTCATGGATTACCAGAGCCAACAGCTGTTTTGAATAATTATGTCAATTTTGGCTGTAGTAGTACTAATAGCATCAAACACAGCCTAGAAAACAATAAACTGAGCTAACCCTTAATTTTCAATTTTTACCCATGTGCAGTAGATTTGTGATTATATAACAAAATTGAAAACAAACCAGATAATTATATGTAGTATGCAAGTCCATAATGTGTCAGTTTTGCCTTCGGTGTTAAAATTTATAATGGATTAAGGAGAAAACAGAGACGCGGAAGAAGAGAAAGAGATTAAAAGTAAGGTCGGAGGACTAAGGTGGATCACGCAACTTGGGAAAACTGGTGCAGAAAACTGAAGAAGAAGAGAGATGGACAAGAGAAAGGGAAGAATAGAATAGAACCATGCCCACAAAGAGGTTAAGAACCAGTCTCACAGTCATAAAAAAAAACAATGAAGGAAGAAGAGAAAAAAAAACTTAAAACAAAACAGGACTTAATCCTCTGAACTCACTGCCAGCCAGTAAAGTCCTCCATGTCAGCTGCTCCCTTCAACTGCCACATCTCTCTGTAGAGATCTTTGGGGTTATCACCATCACCGTGACTGTGCATCCTCAGGTTCCAACAGCTCCTCTTGCGCAGTGAGTCCTGTCTCAGAGAGAAGGCACCACCGGCTACCGCTGCCTTCTTTGTTGAACTTTTTCTTTTTAGTCTCTGTGGGCTTCAGTTTGTTCTTTATATTCTTCCTGGGCCCAGGGGACCCACTTGCTTCCTTTTTGTCTTCTTTATGATGCTGTATTCCAGTGTGTGGACAGTGACTCTCAGAGAGGCTGTTTTCTCTGCTGTTTACTGTTCCTCCATCTTCCCAGAAGTCTCGCTTTTAGTTTCAAGAGTTCATTGAGATTGGAGTTTGCTAGATTTTTCAGAACTTACACAAAACCTCAGTTCCCCATAGTTTCAGTTCCTGTACTCAAACTGATTACTGTAATTTTCAGTGAAGTACTTTTTTTGTGATTGTGGGGATTCTTCCATTCTCAGTGCCGTCACATACTCTGTTTCTTTGCTGTGTTTCTCTTTGCTTCCTTTCTGCATGCCAGTGAGTTTGTTAGCTATCAGTGCATTGTTCCCACTTGCTCAGGTTTTAGGTTTTGTGAGGTATTTTGTTCCCTTTGTTACAGATATGGTGATGGAGGTTTATTTTGTTATTCTAGTTGTGCTGTTCATTTCAGTAATAAATAGGATATGTTGTATCGTTTTTTCCCTGCATCCACTGAGATATTTATGGCTTATTATCCTTCATTGTGTTATTGCAATGAATTATATTACTTAGGGTTTAAAAAAAGGCCAAATGACACTTTCTTTAGATAAATTCAACATGGTAACAATACTTATGGTACTTTTGGGTATGTTGGTAGTTCAGTTTTCAGTATTGTATTGCTTACAGGATAATTCTTTTTAAACTATCAAACATACACACATGCACTTAGTCTGCATTGGTAACATTTTTCTAGGAATATGTCTGTTTCATCATTTGAGTTACCATATAATTAATAGTCTTTTTAATCTGTGCTCTATTTCTAGTTATATCTTTTGATTTCTAATATATTTGTGTCTTCTCCTTAATTAGCATTGCTGAAAGCATGTGTTTTGTAAGCAGTTTTTTACTGTAAATTTTCTTTTCTCTCTCTTTTTTTTTTTTTTTTTTTGAGAGAAGGTCTCACTCTATAGATCAGGTTGACCTTGATCTCACTATAAAACCCAGGCTGGCCTCCAACTTTTGGCTATCCTCCTGCCTCAGCCACTTGAATGCTGGGATTATAGACATGTGCCACTATGTCCAGTTTTGTTTAAGTATATATTTTCTTAATCTTTTCTGTTGTGTCCACCCTTACCTGTTGTATTAATTTCTATTTTCAACTACATTTTCTATTTCTTTGGGTTTGTTTTATTGTTTCCTAATATAGTTAGTTATTTATTTAGCTCATTTATTTTTATTCTTTGAAGTGATTATCCCGAAATTCTTATAAATATATTTAATTAAAAATAAAGTATTTTCTGTACAAAACAATGCCAGGAAAGTCACGGTTCTTCAACATACAGCTCAAAGAATTACACAAGGTAAGTAAATTCATGTGTCTACAAGTGAAAAAAAGAAAAAGAATAGCATCATAAATGTTTGATATTTAGTGAGTATTCACTAAATGTTAGCTTTTACTGTTACTAATGTTAGGTGTTACTGAAAAACATTTCTCTTTTAGATATAATGGAATAGTAAGTATACAGTTAATAATAGTTTTGAGTAGCAAATTAGAACCCTTGTGACTTTGAAAGTAGCATTACTTCAGAGTCCTTAAGGAGTATTTGATCTAGGGAATGATTCAGATTGTGTTTTAAAAGACAAGTCAATCCCATTTTGGTTTACAGTTCGCTCATTCAAAACATTGGTGAGTTATATTTTGTAATTCCTTAAAAGTTGCTTTTTTTTTTTTTTCCTATGTTTTTAAAGGTCAGATACTTCATACTGATGTGGTTTACTTGCATTGTGGGCAAGGCTTCCGAGAGGCAGAGAAAATCAAGAGACTTTTGCTGGATTTCAAGTATGTAAATAATTAATCGTTTGAGAATTTCAGTGGCTCAAGCAATCAAAAATAACTTTGAAGCCCCAAGGTTGGACAGGGGATTGTGGGAGGTACTTTGATGAGAGAGAAGTTGTAAAACACTGCTGGGACAAATTGCTGCAAAACTCTACATACAGTAGAGACTCGAGAAACATGGTTCCTGTCCTCTGCTACCTTCACAGGTTATGTGGGCACATGCGAGCATTTATTTTTTCTGTTTGACTGACCATCACTTGCCCTTCTTTTGTTGTTTCTTTCCTCCTTCCCTTTTTCTCTGAGGGATGGATGAGGTAATATTTATAAGCTTCAGAAATTGCCAAGATAACATATAAGTCAGTTATAATGTCTTTATTATGGCTCAGAATGCTCCAGTTTCCTTTTTTTTGTGTTTGATTTTAGCAGCATTTAATTAAAACTGAGTATAAGAGGACTTTATGCCTGCATCTTCTCAGTCATTTCTCCATTGTATTTGCCCTTTTACTTTCCTGCTTAGTGATGTTTGAGTTTTTTTCCTAGGGCCTTTTGGTGGTATTTGTTCAGTTTTAGCCTAGTGATAACCACCTTGCTGGAGTGAATGCCTGCACAGACAGTTGTGCCCTTTGCCTTTTCCCACTGTACCCATTCAGTGTAGATGACTTATTTCTTCCCATAAATGTGGGCTCCTTTGCCAATCTGCTAACCTTTATGGTGTCCTTGCACAACCTGACCCTTATGATACTGTTGGATGGACATAGATAGAATGTTGTACTTCTGCCTCAGCTATTTGGAAAGAAGGGAAGATATAATCTGCAAATGTGGGCAGGTGCATTGAAATGGCTTTTACTGTTTTTGTGGGTTTTTTTCTTTCTTTCTTTCTTTTTTTTTGGGGTACTGGGAATTGAACTCATGACCTTGCACTTGCCTGAGCTGTATCCCTGCTGAGCTATGTCCCTGGACTGCTTTTACTGTTCTTGCTTTGGTTTGAAGTCACAAAAAGATCGAACTTCATTTTGGCTGCCACAGCTTCAGTGATGGCCATGAAAGGGTCCAGAGCTTAGTTTTTTATGGTGGCTACAATTTTGATTCCTTGTAGATGGCAGTGAAGCAGCTAGCTGTTCTTGAGATTGTATGATAGTACACTGTTTCTCCACTGTTTCCCATTCCAAGTGAAAGGCATTGTATTTTTATTTTACTTAAATCTTTTTTTCCTTGTGAAATAATGGAGAGGTTGCTTGGACGTATGAGAGAATGAAAGCATTGTATAATAGTATTTGTGCATTCTGTACATTTCCTCGGGTTGATTTCAGAGCATGTCTTGAACTCATCCAGTTTCTCATTCCATTTCTTCCTTGAAGCTGCAGCACAGTAGTGATTGGAAATGGAACTGCCTGCCGGGAAACTGAAGCTTACTTTGCTGACCTGATAATGAAAAATTACTTTGCACCGCTGGATGTTGTTTACTGGTAAGAATGTTAGGAATATTTGTTTTCTTGGAGAGGCTTGGTAACCTCTGAAGTGCCTTTGGTGATGGATTCTCCTTTTTCTTAAGATATGTGTCTTGTTTCCCCAAACTGCCTCTTGTTGATGATAAGAGCTTTGCAGGATGATTTAAATTGTCTGTCTTGTGGAGAGATTTAGGACAGGAATGATTACAGCAGAACAAGGTCCTAAAACTCACAGAGAGCATGTTGGGCCTTACTCATTTTTGTGGGATTTTCCAGACTGTGTGTACATTAAGTGAGGGCTCTCATGAAGTATTGACTGAAAAAGCAGGTGGTGCAGTATTGGTGGAGGGTGAGGTGACCCAGGGCCCCCAAGACCACGGGCTGTGAGTTTGGGAGTGTGATGCGGATGTGGCACGTACAGTTTGTCACCCTTTGAGCAGTCTGCCTTCCCTGACTACTTCACCAAGTGTATCCCCAGTGTGTACCATCCCTGGGGGTCCATTCTGCACTCAGCATCACCATTTGTAGTGGCTTATCTTGTCTACACATGGAGGACCCGGGAGTTTGAGAAATCCAAGAGGTAGAACCCAGCTGCCTATGAAAATGACAAATGAGCAACTTGTCTGTGTGACAGCTCCTGCTTCTGAAAGGCCCTTCTTTCAGGGAAAGGATTCTGTGTTGTTGTTTCTTTTTTTCTTTTTTTTTTTGTGGCACCAGGGATCGAACTCACGCCTTATGCCTGCCAGACAGGCGCTTACGCCACTGAGCCAAACTCCCGGCCCTAGTTTTTTGAGGCAGGGTCGCATTATGTAGCTCAGGCTGGCTTTGCGCTCGTGTTGTAGCCCAAGCCGGCCTCAAACTCACAATGCTTCACCTACCTCAGCTTCCCTAGTGCTGAGATTAAAGGCATGCACCACCACGCCCGACTTGTGTTGTTCTTTCTTAAAGATATAATAAGCTTCTTATGGGCTGCAAAAAAAAAAAAAAAAAAAAAAAGTATTGACTGATAAATAGTTTAATGTACCAGGCTAGCAGGTATGGATAGACTGGATAACTTAGTATTCTTCTCCCAGAGATTTTCAGTCTGTGCGTCATTGCCCTTCAGAGCTGAGAGCCAGAGTATATATTATAAACTAAAAAGTATTTTTGATGTCCCATTTTGACTAAACTCCTCATTACAAGTTTTTATTTTCTATAGGTGTACAGATAACTTCTGAATAGCTGTGGTTTAGTGTGACCAAGTTTCTCTATGCCTGCCCCTCCATCTGTGGAAGTTTTGTTTTCATTTTCCATTGTTTCCCTCTTTTCTTTTTGTACCTCAAATAGTTGATTCTACATTTCCCAATCTGTAGTAGGATAGTAAATCTGTGTGTGTGTGTGTGTGTGTGTGTGTGTCAGGGGGATAACTGGGACTTGAACTCACAACCTTGCGCTTGCCAGACAGTCACTTATGCCACTGAACTGTATTCCCAGCCCCCAGGATAGTAAGTCTTGAAAGGTTTGCTTCTAGGAGAGGGTAGTTATAGTGTGTGATAATTTAGGTGACAGTACTCATGAGCCATCTCCCACTGCTTAGTGATGAATAGGGGACTGATAAGATCAACAAAACAAAATAGTAAAATTTAATTGAGATAGGATACTAGGATTCATTTAGGTAGGGCAGAAAGGAGGGGTAGGTATTTAGTATAGTATTGTATGTACTGAGAGTTTAATCAGAGTAAGTCAGAAAGACAAACTCAGGGCAACCATAAAGGATTAGGAGAAATTCATGCAAACTATAGGTGCCATGGGAATGTGTTTCCCAAAAGGACCAGATTGAAAAGTCCCTCCGAGCTCTTTCACCTCTCCCTTTTCTATTGTTCTAGCTGTCCTGGGGAGTACTGTGGATCTTCCCTGTTCTTGGAACTGAAAACTCGCATCCAGGCCTTTTGAGAACCTAATACAAGCCCTTGACAGAACTGATTGTTTATTTGAGCTAATACCTCTCATTTTTTTTTTTTTTACTTTACTAGTTCACATTAATTTGATGTAACTATCTTCTGTACATTTGTAGTGATCATAAATATGAGTTTCAAATAATAAAAATATTTGGTGAAAATGTCCCAAATTTCACCTGAATTTAATGTAGAGTATGCCTTTATTGAACTGTAGATAGTGTACAAGATGGGATGAGCCACAGAGTTAGACAAATCTGGATTCATCTTTTGTTTTCATCATTTGCTAGTTATACACTTAGAAGAGTTTCTTAGCTTCTCTTATGTTCACTTTCCCCCTCATCTTTAAATGAAGAAAAGAATACCTACCTTATAGGTTCTTAGGAATATTAAAAGTAAAATAACATATTAAGGCAAAACATCAAAGCGTTAATAAATAACAGTGTTTTTGTTTATTAGAATGTATATTTATATTTTTACATCATTGTAAGTATAATTCATATATATTTAAAATTATTGTGGAGTTACATAAGGGCAGTATCATCTTGGGCAAATTGATAGTTATATATATGTATATGTTTGTGACAAATGATTTTCCCAGTTCATCTTCTGGCTTTAATTTTGACCAAGACAATAAATAAATCCACAGGACAACAGAGAAGAAAATTATGTAACTACAAGATTGGCAGAAGGCTGTTTTTCTAAATATGCTATATAAAGAACTCTTAGAAATCAATAATAAAAGAACAATAAACTATTGCAAAGGATACAAATCATAAAATATTAACAAAATGTCTTCTCAATATTGTGTATGCAAAGATTTTTATTATTCACAATAAAAGAAATACAAATCAAAACTTTAAAAAGAAACCATGTTCTACCTATGAGATTGGCAGAAATAAAGTTTAGTAACATATTGTGTCAGTGTTGGGGCATAGGTACTTGAATACTTTATAGTGGAAATGCAGATTGTTACATCTCTGAAACACAATTTCGTAAACTATCACAATTGTATACTCAGACTTTTCACTTCTGGGTAACTGTCACATCTAAACTCTTACACAAAATGCCTTGTGGTCAGTATTCTTTGTTCATAACTGTTTTAGTATATGTGCTGCTGAAGCAAGCACTGTTTACAACTGTTTAACAAGTACTGATTTCTGTTTCACTAAGTTTAAAAAATCAAGACCAAAGGACAAAGTTTATCTCTCTTCAATCTTCTCACACCATCTTCCATGGAAATTAACCTTTCTTGATTTTCCATCTTCTGTCTCTCTAGGCTGTTTGGTGGTTGAGTTTTTTCATTTCTTTTCTTCATTTCACTGGCTTTTCCTTTAGCTGTCAAACTTATCCACTGAATTTTTAATTTTGTTTATTACATCTCTGTCTTTTAGAAATTCTATTTGTTAGATTTTGTTGAGATAATTGACGTGAGACACTGCACACGTATCCTACAATTTTATGAGTTTTGACACATGTGTACTTCCATGCAGCTATCACTATAATCAAGACAATGGACATGCCTGTTACTCTCCCACATTTCTTTATGTGCCTTTTAATCCATCTTTCTCTATCTGCATCTTCCTCCAGGGTCCACTTCTGCTTTGCTTTCTATAGTAATGAAAAGTTATGGTTTGTCTTTTATATGCTTAGATATAATGGAATCATATAGCATGTGACTTCTTTCACTCAGCATAATTATTCTGAGATTCATTTATGCAGCAGTATATACACAATATTTTTTTAAACTGACAAGTATTCTGTTGTACAACTGTATCATAATTATTGTATTTTTTCACCTGTTGGTGGATATTGAGGTTGTTGCCAGTTTTTGGCTCTTTATAAATAAAGGAACATGAGTATTTTTGGACAAGTCTTTTTTTAAACTTAGGCTTTTATTTCTGCTTGGTAAATAACAGGTTTGAAAAAGCTGTGTTGTGTGGTAGATATCCGATTAACTAAAGAAACTGCCAAAATGTTTTTCAAGGCAGTTGTACCGTTTTATATTCCTACCAGCAGTTCTACTTTCTTCATATCCTAATGGAATTACGAAATTATAGTCTTTTAACTTTAGCTATACTGATAGATGTGCAATATCTCATTGTGGTTTTAATCTGCATTTTTTGGAGATTAATGGTATGGCGCTTCTTCATTTGTCTACTTGCCATCTTGTGTCTTCTTTGCTGAAGTATATGTTTAAATCTTCCCATTTAAAAAAATGGATTGTTTTCCTTCCTGTTATTAAATAAGAGTATTTTTTATTTGTTCTGAATAGAAATCCTTTGCCAGGGATATGTTTGTAAAACATATGCCAGTTTGCAGTTTATCGTTTTGTTTGTTTTTTGAGACAGGGTCTCTGTTATGTAGTTCAGGCTGTCCTTGAACTCACTAGGATTACTTCAAGGTTAGCCCAGGCTAACTGTGAAGTCAAAGTGATCCTCCTGCCTCAGCCTCTTGAGTGCTGGAATTACAGGCGTGTTGTACCATGCCTGGCTTTTTCATTCTTTTTAAAACAGGATGTTTTGAATAGCAAAATACTTTAATTTTAATGAAGCCTTCTTTATCAAATTTTAAATACCTCTTGTTTTTTGCTTTCTATTTAAGAAATGTTTGGCAAATCAAGGTCACTATAATTTTCGTCTAGAAACTTTGTACTTTTAGCTTTCATTTAAATCTAGAATTTTTAGAGAATTAACATCTTTCCATTTAATTTATTTCAGATATATTTCTCATCTCTAGAAGTTCTTTTTTCAAATTTGCTTTATTATTCTTACAGCTTTTGGTTGTTATAGAACATGTTTTCAAGCCTTTCTTTTATTTCCTTACCTATATTAAGGATTGTGTTTTATAGCCTATGTGATAATTCTAACCAATGTCTT
Organism: Dasyprocta punctata; assembly: GCA_004363535.1. Taxonomy (NCBI): domain Eukaryota; kingdom Metazoa; phylum Chordata; class Mammalia; order Rodentia; family Dasyproctidae; genus Dasyprocta; species Dasyprocta punctata. Next base: position 93,776 of record RJWM01002477.1, on the reverse strand, counting down.
TGCAAGTCTATTTCTGCTATCTGTTGTAACTGCTGGATTAACTTTGTTTCCTCTTCTGTTCGTTTTTTATTATAAACTCTTGACTTTCATGGGATTTTTTTTTCTGTGGGAACTCACTGAGGCCTGGATTGATAGTAAATTGCTTCAAAGAGGATTTGCATTTGGTTCTGACAGGTGCCTGTAGATATTGTACAACCAATTTGGGATCACTTAAATTAAATTTTCAGCTTGAGTTTTTTTTTTTTCTGACCACCCAGGTAGTGTGAATTTAAACTGCAAACTAGAAAGATGACTTATCATTCCTTGTTCTAATCAGTGATTCCCTCCATCAGCCTGTGACAAAGTCTGAGAGAGTTCATATTCATTGTGAGGAAGTAGTGAGTTTATTTCTATTTTACTCTTACACTATGGGTCTGTTTACCCTCATACTTTATCCCTTTGAATTCCAGCTTTACATGTATGAGGGTAGGTAGAGGAAGCTCTTGTTAACACCTGCTTAGGTGGACCCTAGGTTTTGTCTTCTATTCCTCATATGTTGTGTAGACTCTGTGAGACCATAAAGCTGGAAGGTAAATGTTATTCTTTTCAGCAGTTGCTCTCGGCCAAAAGTCAATTCCATAAATCAGATCTCCCATTTATACTGCATTACTTTTACCTTCAGTATTTCTTTCTTGCTAACTCATAGATGCATTTAAGAAGATGTATTATAGTTAGGATTTTTGGTTGTTTTCGGTAAGAGATTAACCTAAGTAGGTAATTTATCATACTACTGGGAAACACAGGTTACTACTTGGTTTTCTATTTTAAATTTGCTTTCAATTTAAAATGTGATGTTTTCAACCACCAAAACCAGATAAGATCATAAAAAAAGATAGGTTTCATCCTTTGGCAATTCAATATTCTGTTTTTAAAGTATGTCCTGGTGAGAGATCTTGAAAAATCCAGGAAAGCACAAAGAGGAAATATAAAATTATAAAAATAATTTGCAATCTCAATATTCAAAAAATGATGTTCATATTTTCTTATTTTTCTTGTTATTTTACTTGTGTATACAATCATTCAGCAAGTAGTTTCCACATGTAAATAAATGTATTGAATGAGATAGACATATTAGAGGCAGGAAGGGAACTTTTTTTTTTTTTTACTACTGCAACTCTTTAGCTCTGCTTGAATGAACTCAGATTTATCCCTGGCTGAGAAATGGACAGATCTCATAGCTGTTTTTAGTTCCTTAGTCATTAGAACAGTGTCATTTCAGAAATTGAAATATTTCTCTAGTACTGTAATCAGAGTACCCAGCTTGATATAAGTTAATTTGTATTTCAGGCCTGTTTCAATCTGGGAAGTACTGCTTCACTATTGGATTTGCAGGTGGCATGGATAATTTCCTCTTTGTTGTGGTTTAGATCTCAGGTTTTCAGAAGCAGAGCTTTGGAAGGTTATTGGATCAGAGAGTGCTAAACTCAGTGTACTAATTCTGGCTTCTCACCCTCCCTCTGCTCTTCTTCCTCAATGTCTCCTGGCTGCCATGAGCTGTGTAACTTTCCTCTGCCAGGCCTTTACACCATGTCATTTCTGCTTTGGATCTAGCCAACCAAGGACTTGAAACCTTTGAAACTGTGAGCCAAAGTAAACCTCTTGTCTTCTAGGCTGCAGATGACAGGTATTGTGTCCCATCAGTGGAAGGGTGATTAATATACTCTCTCTTTTCCTCTCAATAGGGGATTATTTTTCTTAAGAAATCCTCCAAACTTCAGCCTCAAAGTTGAGAAGAGGGAAAAGAAACGTAGTCTAAGGAAGTGGGACTAGTTACAGTCTGGGGGTAGAGCCTTCTGGGTTGCTTCTTTCATGAAATTTTAATTTTTCTAGTGATAAATCTATAAACAGAGAATTAAGAGCAAGGAAGGGAGGAGAGAAAGAGAGAGGTGGTAGAGAGAGAGAGAGAGAAAGAGAAAGGGAGAGAGGAGACAGGGGGGCAGTGTTATAGTTTGTGTTCCAGTGACCCTGCCTTAAGCCTCATGTAATCATGGACACGGCTGAGTCTAGCATTCGTGATTGGCTTGTTGTCTGGTGCTGGGATTGGTGGTGTTAGCGCTACACCTGCCCAGGGGTGGAGCTGACATACAGTGTAAGGGTGGGAAGAAGGTGTGTCTTCTCTCTCTTGCCTGGTTTGCGCCTTGCTGTTTGCGGCTGCCATGAATGGCTGCCCTGCCCCGCCACACAGCCTTGCAGCCAGCTGAGTATGTAATGAAACCCCAAGAACTGTAAGAAATAAACCTTTCCTTTCTTCATTTTGGGTGTCAGGTATTTTGTCTCAGCAATGAAAGAAAATAATTAAGACAGAATTATATTCTTATCTCTTGGTGACAGGAATTTTGTTTGTGTGCTAAGTGAGATCCATATTAAGAAAGCCACCCAGGCTATCTGGGCCTGGTAGCATTTGCCTCTAATCCCAGCCTCGGAGAGGCGGAGGCAGGATGATCACAACTAGTTCAAGACCAGCCTGGACTACATGAGGAAATTGTGTTTTATCCCCACCCCTCCAAGAAAAGAAAGGAAGAAAGCTACCCAGGCTGAAGTAAAGTGAAATGAATTTATATTGTTATCCATACCATCCAGATTTATCTGACTTTACTGTGTCACATGAGCTTTTTGGAGCTATATTTTTTGCATTGTAGGTTGCAACCCATTAGTGAAAGCTGTAATCGTTAATGGACCCAAATTGGCATTTTAGAAAAAAGCTGAAGCCAGGTATGGTGGCATACCTGTAATCCTAGCACTCTGGAAAGCTGAGGCAAGAGGATTGTAAATTTAAGACTAGCTTGGGCAATTTAGCAATTTAGTGAGGCACTGTCTCAAAATAAGAAATACAAAAAGGCTGGGGAATGTAGCTCAATGTGAAGGCCTGAAATTCTCAGTACCATCAAGGAAAACCCAACCTAACCCAACTCAATCCAATAAGGAAACAAATAGATTAGCCATCAAAGCCAAATTAAATATAAAAGGATAGTGTAATGGGCTAGGTATTATCATGAATTTTTGCATTGGTTGCATATATGTGTTGCATATCAGGTGTATTGGGTGATATACTATGTCCCCCCAAGTCCTCATATACTTTTGATGGGGCTGAGTCTGGCACTTGTTATTGATTTGTTGTTTAGTGCAGGAATTGGTGATGTGAGTGCTGCACCTGCCCAGGGGTGGAGCTGAGATACAGTGTAAGGGAAGGCGGGTCTTCCTCTTGCGCTTCCGAGCTTCCGCCCTCTCTCTCTCTCTCTGTCTCTCTCTCTTGTCAGCATGCCTTGCTGCTTGCGGCTGCCATGAATGGCAGCCCCGCCATGCCATGCTGTCTTGGAGCCAACTAAGTATGGACTGAAACTCCCGAGAATCTGTAAGAAATAAACCTTTCCTTCCCTAATTTTGGGCGCCAGGTATTTTGTCTCAGCAACGAGTAAAAAGTAACTAAGACATCAGGTTACTATGTGAAATACATTTGTTTGATAATGGTGAGCAAAATCTGAGGAACATACTGTATGAAATCCAGTAACCTTTGATACTTTTAAAAGTTTTCGAGCCATGAAAAATATAGAGCAAAGATTGGCCTGCAAGAGTCTGTAACAAGAAAGTAGGAAGCTCTTAGAAATATAATTCAGACTGTCTTATAAAATGACAAAATATCCTTGTAACAAAGAGAATAGGGTAATGGTTCACAGGGTACACTGATATGTGAACAGGTCAGATGTGCTCTACCAGTAAAAAATGTGAACCATGATTCTTTATAGGTTCTCTAGAAAAAAAATTAAAGTTAATAGAAAAATTTCAGTTAAGATTCCTCATGTGAAAGAAAACTTTCTGAGCACTTTGGTTATTAACACATGTCAAAGTTTTATTGCACTTTTATTGCAAGGGAAAAGTGTTGTAGTAGGACAATTCAGAGATACACAATTCAGAGTTAACACAATTTTGTAAACAAAGAATGTAAAATAATTGTAGTAGAAAAACAAAAATATTCAGGAGATTGGCTGGCAAAACAAGTCTTATACTTATTAAAGTATATTTAAAATTTGTTTAAACCTTCTATTCAGAATGCTTTTATTTATTTTTTTAGAAGAAGATTGTGAATTTTCTTTGCCAAACCAAGTTTGAAACAGTTTTTATGTTCATGCATTTTTCTTAATCTTTTGATGTCTCGTCTGTGATTTAGCTCTTATATATTTAGGCATGTTGTGTAATATGCAAATATTCCATTGTGTTCTGAGTTGACTTCAATAGGTTTCCACTAGGAATAATTGGGAACTAAAAGTGAATCAGTTTGTGTGTGCTGACTGCAGTCTTTCTGCCAAATGTGGATTTTACAAGGATGTATATAAAGCTGAAAAATGTGTAAGTAACCAAGGATATGTGCAAGAGGACATTCACTGTTCTATCAAAAGTAGTACTGGAAGATTCAAGCCTACGGCTCAAATTCATCTTACCTTTTCCCCTCAAAGTATACAACATAAAAAAGCTTTTAACCATCATCTGAAGGAAAAGAAAGTTAGAAAGGGGATCCCATTATTTGTAGATAGTGCTAATTGATGGTCATAATCTAATCAGTGCTAAAGAAAAAATAGTATTATTCACTTCCTTTTATTGTGCGATAGAATGATTTTAGAGAGCCAAATCCAGTAGCATAGTCTTTTAATCCCAGCACTCAGGAGGCTGAAGTAGGAGAATCATAGATTCAGAGCCAGATACAGCAATTTAGACCTTGTTTACTCCCCCAAAAAAGATTTTAGAGCTGAAATATAGACTAGATACCAATAAAAGAAAACTAGAATGTGATTAAAGTAAGATGGTATCAAGAGTATCCATTCCTTATTTTATCTTCTGGCCCAGATGAAACATTTTCTAAAGTTCTGGGTGAATTTATGAATAAAATATTGATACTACTCTTGGCAATTTTTAATAAATTGTGAAAGCCTAGAGATAAGTAATTTTTTTTTTATTTGTTTTTGTTTTGGGTACTGGGAATTGAACTCAAGACCTTGCACTTACCAGGCAGGCGCTGTGCCACTGAACTATGTTCCTGTTTTTTGTTTTTTGTTTTTGTTTTTTTTTGATGTTCCAAAGGTGAAATAGATTACGCATATGATTACTGAGTGTAATTTTGATCAGGCAAGATTATTATGAGAGGATGGTTTATGAGTGTAAAAGAAAGAAGAGTGAAACTCTGGAAGAAACAATGCATGCTCTTCTTACGAATAAAACAGTTTCATTTTCTGTCAGGAAAACTAGACTGGTAGACCAATCTGGATCTCAGCACAGCTTTTGATAGTGTCTTGCCACTCTTATGGATAAACTAGAGACTTGGTTATGTGGTTCCCAAAAGGATACTGATTAGCTAATAGGTTGATGTGTGGTGTAAGAGCCCTAGTGCCATGCCCTGGACACTGGATAAGTTAATAGTTTAGTCAATAATTTAGTCTAGGTTTGGAGTATAAGGGAAATTGTAAATGTAAGGGAAATTTTAAAGCTTTCAAAACTTGTAAGTATGCCACTATATTTAAAGATGAGAAAAGGCAGATGTAGCCCATTTCTATAATCAGAGGATGGTACAACTCAGCTAGCCTTGGCATTCCAGTGCTAGCTGCAGCATGTAAGATAAGTGTAACTCAGACAAAAATGCACCTTGTTATAAAAACCTATTCAAAGGTTTCAGGGAGATATCACCCAGAGACAGCTTGGCTCAGTCTAAGATAGTGATTGATTTTTCTCACTCACCCTACCCTTGACCTTCCTACTACAAGAGGGCGAACCCACAATTAACTTGCCTGAAGCAAATTTGCCTAGCAATGTATGACTATATATAACCAACTATAGAAAATACTGTTATCAGCCTTCTTAGTACTTCCTGCTAGTTTTTTTGTATTTCTTGTTAACATATGTAAGTGTTTTATTAACCCCAAGACAGGGCTGATGATTTGGGATTGAGATTCCCATCAGTCTGCTGGCATAAATAAAGCTGTTTGCCTTCCAAGTTCCTTGGCACTAAGTGTCTTCCATCTGGCTCAGTCCTGCTTTTCCACAACAGGAGGACTGATTTTCAAATTTATAGACATTGAGATTTATTAGAGTAAGTATCTGAAAAGTTTTTGAAGGACTTTAATTTTTGGAGTTAATCTTACTATGTGAACTGTATTTTGGATAAATGACTTTTGTGGTGCTACAGGGTGTTTTGGTAGAGATTTTGGTGAGATGATTTCTAAGATTTCTTTCTTTTACTCTAATCATGGATCATTCTGTCAGAGTAACATGCAGCAGATATCTCCTGCTCTGAACTACCTGGATCTTTCTGTGTTGCTTTAAAGAAATTTACTTTCTAATACATCAATAAGCATAGCTATACAAGTTAAGATATATCTAGCTATGTAAAGCCTGTAGTGTTATGAAGTTAATACTGTTTTAGATGGAGGAAAAGTTGTGGTTTCTGTTATTTATTTCCCAAAGTGCAATGCTTTACCTGTTTTACATGGGGAACTTTTCTCATAATGATGAAGGCCATGAGTTGGGGACAGCCTACATTGTTTTCTGGATATTAATTTGACAAGTATGCTGAAGAACAAGTTAAGGTGATGGTATTTAAATTCTTCACTTAAAGCTTGAGAAGATGTAAGTGAAATTGCAGAATTTTGTTATCTTTTACATGTTGATGTCTCTATTTGCATTACTGTGATTACTATAAACACTCTATTCTTGTTGGTAAGGTTTCCTTGCTGGGGTATTTATGGTACAAAGTAAATTTTAAAATAAATTTGCGTTCATTTTGTTGAAAGGTCAAAGTGCTTTTAAAAATACATATTTAAATCAACTTTTAGGGGAGCGTTGTGGAAAAGAAGACATAAGGAATAAATAATTGAAGACTGCATGTTTGATTTTAAAATACTATTTGGATCTGAATTCAGTTTGACAGTTTTTGATCAAAATAAAATGTTTTACCAGTTTTGTAACCCATGTGTTTTTGTGTTCCTAAGTCCAATTTAAATATCTGTAGGAGTCATTCCAGCCCACCCTTAACTGTAGCCCTTCTTGCAGATCTTTGTTTATTGACTTAGATTAGAACTGGCCCCGTGCCCAGTGATGGTCATTTCTCGTCTTAAGGTTTTTGGTTACAAATCTGCTTTTGTTGCCAGTTCCAATACAGAGTCTTGATTATTTTTGTTAGTTTTATTATAAGTTCTTGCCAAAGATACAGTGTAGTATAACCAAAACAGATGTTCTGTTTAGACAAGTGTATTTGCTATAACAGGACCTAAAACGTAAATTAAATGATAAAATGTTTAGCATTAATGTAATAATTGGTGAACTTTGGGATTTTATTGTTTTTGATAGCTTTTAGAAATGAAAGAAACAATGTCTTATTTTGAGCAATTAGTTAACATTTTTTTCTCAGCCTAATCTCAGTTTGTGTATGTACGGTTGTACAGCTAGGTGCTCTTATAAACTGAAATTTTACTATGATTTTGAAAGTAGCATAGAGTTCACCAATTTCATGTATCTACAGTTTTGTTTTCTCTTAAATTATATATATATATATTATATATGATGAATAGTACTTTCTGTCATAGAAGTATCAATTGAATAGAAAGAATAGTTTTGAAGACTTTACTGCTTGTAAATAGATAGGTGAAATATTTATACATAGACCTTCCTATAAGTGGTATTCTTTGTAAAGTAAGGCACTATGTTAACAGGGTTGTAGAATCCATTTTTTGGTATTTTTAGTAACCATCTCTGTAATAAGTTCCAGTGTAGTGATGGTTTATGCTGTGTTCTGTGTTGTAGTGAACACAGATATATAGTAGATACAAGATAGATGTATTAATATAAAATAACTTTAATTACTTTTGATCATAGTTTCTAGAATAAATTGAATATGTAAGGGATAGTAGTGTATATGCAACGATTAATAATGGAACCTGTTTTTTGAAATTAACTGTTTAGCCTATTCACATTTGTATTTTCTATGGTATTTAACAGCGTTCTGTTTTCTGTCACCTTTGGCTTGTCTTCCTTCACCTTTGGTTTGTCTTCCCTCACCTTTGGCCAACATTTTTCCAAAGAAATATCCAATTAATTATTGAGGAACAGTTACAATTTTTTCTTACTACTTCTGTTAGATTTGTGCAGAAGTACTAGGTTTGTGTTCTGTCTCTGTCTCTGTCTCTGTTGTTTGAGTTTGCATTACAAGAATTCAAAATTGCTGGAATTCTTTGCTGAGATTCTTTTTATTTGATTATATAGGACTTTGAAGATTCAGGAGCCAGAAATAGTTCTTGAATCAACCTTATTTGTATTTTTTGGCATTAGGCATCAGTGGGGTGGGGGTGTTGATTCTGATGTGTTTTATGTGGCTAAATCTTTGTATTATGCTTTCCTAACTTATTGAAATTTCACTTTCAAGTTCCTCACATCCGTACATTTCTAAAGTTACACCCAGCTTAATCTCCATTACTTTTCCACTTCATAGCACTTACATTTTGAAGGAACCCTAACATTTGGGTTCACATTATGATAATGAGGTTTCAGGGCATGGAGGATTAAAAATGTCTCAGGTCTGGTTGCAGAATAAAGTGCAGAAGCACATGTAAAACTTCCCTGATTGGTGAATTGAGGTCCTTTTATTTATTCACTACTCATGCAGCATTAATCCGTATTTCATCAGGTACCTACAGTGCTGTAATTCTAGACGTGACCTTGGGTCTTGATTTACTTCAGCTCCGTTTTCTTTATTAATGTGCCATGAAAGAGGTACATGAAAGATAGCCAGCATCAAAGCACCTTTTAAAGTACAATGGTTGATAGGAATTCTCTGGTATTTAACACTGTCTGTCAAATGTTTCAGCTGGTTTGCATCCTTTTACAAGCTATTGCTTGCTGTACTAAAAGAAATTTAAAGCAGTTGTCTCAAGACTTGGTGGGAGTACAGTAGGGGGTATTAGTCATGGTAGTGGTGGCAATCATAATGGCAAGGTGCCAATAATTGGCCAGAAAAGAGAGTAGATGCGAGGTTAAGAACGCACTGTTTTCAACTGTGTTTCTCCCAATGTTGTTTTTATGTTTTTCTGGATGAGGAATCTTTAGTCCAGCAATATTTATGATCAGAAGAATGCACTTATCTTGGTTATCAGTTGATGAGAGGGTAACCACAGGAAATCCTTAACCCTCTGTGAGGGAAAAAGTAAAAGAGAATGTCATTATCTTACTCAGATAGTGTTTAACTAACTTCAGAGCTTTATTCTTTACTGAGTCATATGAGAAAAAGTTGTTAAACTTAGTGATATAGGAAACTTGGGTCTTAAGAAAGTATAAAGGAAATGGGACTAGAGAAGGCTTATCAGATGTGTTGTGAATATTAATTTCCCCATAAACACATCTTTTAAATGCTGTTTTCTCTGTTCTGAGCAATATATGTTGGTAGAACTTCTTGTAGCTGTTTTGAAAGTGATACCTTTTTTGTTTCACAAGTAGTTGGCTGTTTCTCCCTACTTAAGAAAATATTTAAAAGACTTTACTTCTTAGATTCTCACCAGAGTTGTCTCTGGATCTATTCCTATCATGCTTACCATAGAATTTTCATCTGAATAGTGAAAAATAGAAATTATGTAATGCTTTGGAAAATGAAGTGTACTTGCCTTTCAATTTGTATTGATACTTTCTTTTCAGTTTACTAATAAAACCTTGGCTTGTAGAGGTCTTTTGAAATCTAGTGTAATAAAAATTCTTATGTAAATAATACTTATTATTAGATATTTGTATGGCATTAAAGTATTTTTAAATTAGTACATTTTCTTGATGTTCTGTAATTTTGTTAGTTTAACATTTTCTTCTTATGTGGTGTGAAGATAAATTTCAACCCAGACCTGGCCTCAGCAATTTGTTGGACTAAAGATTTTGTCCTGTAAAATACAAGAAATCAGCACCACAGCTGACAGACACAGAGGAGCTTGATAATGCCTGCCTCTCAAGCTAGACAAATTATTTGAGTCAGACTGTAATTGTCAATATAGAATGAGCTACACAGGCCTCTTTAGGGGTTTTATGAAGGGAGGTAGTTTAGTATGTGTAAGGAATGATCAATGTTTGCAATTTATTTAGCATTTGAATCTGTGCTTACAGAAGGCAGATGAGAGAGCTGTATCATGCTCAATTGCTGCTACAGGCCATAGAGAATTTCTTGCTGTCATTGCCATTTATACCATTTATAGCTCCCCTCTTACATTTGAAAAGAGTCACTTCTAAAGTCGCAAGAGTTGGATATAAGGAATTAGGTAGTAGAACGATGCTAGAAAGAAGATACCTGTGTCTTTCTATTAATGCCATTTTGTCATTCAACTGCTGTCCTCCTACCCCTGCAGTTAACAGTACCTTCTTTTACATATAGAATATGTTCCTTTAATTGTTTTTTATTTGAGCTCTCATAGATAATTGGAAGACAATGAAATATAGTACTGCTTGGAAAATCAAGATCTTACAGTTTAGCATTTTAGTTTTCCTGAGGTACAGAGTTATAGAGTGCTGTGGTGACCTTTGGCTCATCCTTATTTATTTGATTTGATTTGAAGATTCTGGGATTTTGTGCATCCTAGCTAATGCAGGATCAACAGTTATAATACATAAATTTGTGTATATTGTTATCTTAACTACAAGTTAATCTAAAGCTTGATTGGTAGAGGTCATGATAGATCATTAGGTGACATTTATTAGTTACTTGATGATAAGCAACTTGAACTTGCAGATGAATCACAGCTTAGCAGTTGACAAATATATTTTGAACCAATTTAAAGGTTTATTTGATTACCCTGTTTACCTAAACTTTCCATTATTCTTCAAGGCATTTTTAGTTTTCCTTTTAACATAGTGATTTTCATGGATCTGAAAACTATGAGAGACCCTAAACTTTTGATAGACTACACTCTTATGACAGGTTTGAATTAGATAGTTCTGTTGTTTAAAACCATGCCACCACCACCACTGGCATATCGTATTTCACTTCCTATTTTAAGTTATGCTCAGCAATATATTTGGGGTGTTTCTGCCTCAGAATTCAGATGTTGGTATTGCCAACACTTTGTGGGATATGGATGCAAAGAGCCCTCTGTAATGTCTTCAGTATTGAAAACTATTTTGATGTCCATTTCTATTCAAATCATATAACTCTAATTTCTTGCATTCAGTACTTTCCTTCTCCTATTGTCTTTGACTTACTTTCATTTATATGAAAGGAACCTAGATACCTATTTTTAAAAAAATATTACCTTTCTGAGGATCCTCTACCTCTTAAGTGCTTTGGGAGATTTTATATCTAGTTCTCAAAGGCAGATGCTACTTTAAGATGGTTTAAATGTTGGTGGTATAAGCAATAAAAGTTTCTACCATGAAATCAGTCTTTTTTTTTTTTTAATTGTATGGAATTTTTTTGTTGGATGCAGAAAGACTGGGAGGATATTAAGAGATTCGTGTTCAAATTTTCCAGTTTGGACGTTGACATTTTCTCATTCAGGGATTTGGGCAGGGAGATGCAAGAAATGGATGAAGAAAGCAGACCTGAGAATAACTCAGGAGCACATTGGGTTTTTGAAGTATGTCTTTCAGGTTTGATTTGCTTGTGTTTTTCTTCATTTTTTTTAACTGCTTTTTTCCCATCTTCCCTCTAACTACCTTTCCTTAGTGAGAAGTGACAGGTTTGTGCTTAGTGAAAAAATGTAAAATGTGTCGACATGTCTTCTTGAATTTAATGTCATGGGGGGAAATTTATCTCTGAAGTCTAGTGTATGCACAGCATAATTTTTTGTCCTTACACAGAAGCAAAATATTTCATTTTAATTCATTTCCACATATCATATTGTGATATCATAATTGCCTTCACTAACACTAGGAATCTTCTGGTTATTTGGATAGTTGTCTTCACTTTTTTCAAAATTCCTTTATTCTCTCATTCAACAAATTTGAGTGAGTACCTTAGTCTGTTAAGTTCTTAGAGTCAAATTCACAAAACCATACCCAAATATCACATTATGTTCACTATAGGAGCCAAATTTATTTGCACTGTTTTAGTTGATTACATTATTATTATTATTATTATTTTTACCACTTTTTGACTTTCTAATTTTGTTAGCCATTCTTTCTACATATTTTTATACCTCTTCATTGCTCTTAAATTTAGACAAAAGGCCAAATACTTTCCTTATTCCTTTCATTTTTTCCTTTTTTTTTCCTTGATAATCTCTTCACCCACTTCTGGGGCTTCATTTTTTCATTTTTCTTCTTTCTTTCTTTTTTGTTCTTTTTGAGACAGGGTTTCACTGTGAAGTTCAGGCTGACCTAGAGCTCCCTTTGTAGCCCAGGCTGGCCTCAAACTGTTGACAATCCTCCTGCCTCAGCCTCTCTAGTGCTGGGATTACAGTCATGTGCCATTACGCCCAACTGGAGCTTCATCTTTTGCATCCATGTGAATTTTACATTGACATTGTTGTTTCAGTTCTCTCCGCATACAGGACCTTAAATGTCCTGTGCTAGTAGTCTCCAGAATCTTTATGCCTGATTTTTCTGCGTCAAACTTCTTGCTTTTGTCCAGATGTTTTGTTTTTTCATTTTATTTTGTTCTGTTGTAATTCTCTCCTTTAATAATGGGCTAACAATTGTCTCTTGGGTACAAAGTTTGTACTCTTTGATTTATTTGTCACATACCCCATTCCAAATTATTGGTAAATCCTGTTGATTATACTGTATCTGTGAAATGTTTCTTCCATTTCTTTTCTTTACATCTTGTCTTTTGTTTGACAGTTATCTAATTTACCAGTCATCTGATAGGGCTTTCATGAGCTAACCTCAACCCACTTTCTGTAGTAATCTTTTGATACTCCATCTCAACCTAAGTCTTAGTATTTATCATTCAAACATTCATAATCTGAGTCTCCATTTGCATTATGCCTTTGTGTCATTCATGAAGTACTCACAATTATAAAAATTACATAAATAATATGTGGTTTATTATTAATTATGAAAATTAGAGGGCTGAGGCACTAGCTCAGTAGTAGAGCACTTGTGTATCATGCATGAGTACGTGAGTTTCATCGCCAGCACTGCCAAAAAGCAAAACAAACAAAACAAAACAAAACCTTCTCATAGTGTTATCCCAGAGTTAAAATTACATCCTGTATTTTATTAAACACAAGCTAATATAAATTCATTTTTAATGTTTCTTTTTCAAAGCAATCTCATTTAAATTTTCTCCTGATCTGCTTCTATGACTTACAATGAAAAATTGTTTCCTCTGTTCAGTGGCTTCCATTTAAATATTTCCTTCCCTCCCTTAGATCCCAGTAGACCTTGTCAATTGAAATATTTGTTCTTTGAACATATGTGGAGTTTTTCCTACCTCTTTTGTAGTTAAGAGCTCATGCTGCAGAGGTAGGTTTGAATTACATTTTTATCCCTTACCACAGTGACTGTGCTTAAGTTACTTAATCTCTCTAGGTCTCTTCATCTCTAATATGAAGATAATAATAGTAACTACTTTATAGAGTGTTTTTGAAGATTAAAGTAGACGAGACATTAAAAATACTTAAGATAGTGCTTTGTGCATAGTATGCAACCAGTAACTCTGAGTTGGTATTATTATAACTAGTAAATGTACAATAATAATTATTTTTATTGTTTGTATTGTTTAATCCCCTTAGAACACCTTTCTTCATTCTCTGTCAAAATCTTGCCTATCCTTCATGGCCTGTCTTAGATTCCATTTTCCATGAAATTCTCTTAAGTGTTTCAGGTTGGAATTAATTTTAAATTCCTCTGTCTGATTGTAAAACTTCCTTTGTATTTCTACACAGATACGTATTGTATCATGTTCTTAATTATAAAACATTTTTCCATTTTATAGTTTGGCATTTGGATCCTTTTTGGTTTTGTTTTTGGAGGTCTAATTTCATTTATTTTGTCTACATATTGGTTTTCTTGAGATATAATTCCCACACTATGTAACTAACCCATTTGAAGTATATAAATCACTGATTTTTAATGTAATCTCAGATAAGTGTTACTGTCACTACTATCAATTTAAAAACATTTTCATCATTTCAAAAAGATGTCTTTTATCATTTATCATTTCCTACCTCCTTGAAGGTCTGTTTACTAAAGACTTGGTGCTATTTAGAAGCAGTGAAGTCTTTAGAAAGTTTTGGCCTAGTGGGAGGTCTTTAGGTCACAGAGGCCATCCCCTTAATGGGAATTGTAGAATCTGCTTCCTCTTTCTTTTCCTCTCTGTTTTGTGAGTGGTTTGCTCCATGTGGGCTCCTGCCACAACTGTAGTGCCTTGCCAGAGCCCAGCGCAGTGGGGCTACTTGATCATGAATTGAACTCCAAAACTGTAAGCCATAAATCTTTCTCCTGAGTTGATTGCCATGGGTATTATAATGATAGAAATCTGACTATTACAACCACTAATCTATTTTCTGTCACTATAGATTTCTCTGTTCTGCACATTTTATATGAATGAAATATCATATGTTGTATTTTGTAATTAGCTTCTTTTACTTAGCATAATGTTTTCAGAGTCCATGCATGTTGTGGCATGTGTCAGAATCTCATTTCTTTATGTGGTTGAATAATAATATTCCATTAAATACATGGTTATTTCTATTCATTGACTATTAGAAGTAATGCTGCCTCAAACATTTGTGTGTAAGTTTTTTGTGTGGATATATGTGCTCATTTCTTTTAAGTGTATACCTAACATTAAAATTTCTATAACTGATTAGTTGAGGAACTGCTGTTTTCTAACATGGAAGCAAACATTTTATATTCCTATCAGATGTTGAACATGTTTTCTTATGTTTTTTGAGTACTTGCTTCTGGTTGTTGAATGAGTCCCTATTCAAATCTTTTTCTCATTGTAATAATTGTGTGACAGATGATGTAATTGTAATTATTGTGTGGAAGATAATGTAAATTGTAATTATTGTGTGAAAGATGATGTTTTGAGGTATATGTAAGCTGTAGAATGACTAAACTTAGCTAACATGTATTACCTCACATAATTATCATTTTTATAGTAGAAACACTTTACATCCATTCTCTTAGTATTCCTCAATAATATAGTATTAATTATAGTCACTATATTCTGTAGTATCTCTTGGACTTCTTAATCCTATCTAACAGAACTCTTTTTGGTCATTCCTTTTTTACATTATTCATGTATTAAATATTGAGTTGTAAGTGTTCTTTGTAGTTATGAATATAAGTCCCTTATTAACATAGTTTGCAAATATTCTCTCCCATTCTGTGGGTTGACTTTTTACATTCTTTATGACTTCATTGAAGTATGAAAGTTTTAAATTTTGATAAAGTTTAATTTATCCTTTGTTATTTGGCTCTTTTTATTGTTTATTGGTGCAGTTTAGATATACATAACAATCATATTCATCATTGGGTACTTGTACCAGATGATATATCTTAGTTTCTCTGTTTCCTGTTTCCCACCCCCCTTTTCCTTTAATCCCTCTTCCCCTCATTTACAAAGCTTTGTTTCCATTTTATCTTTTTTTTCTAATTTTTTTCTTTTCCTGCCCCTCTTTCCTTTTGAACAATTTCTTCCTATTTCACAATATCTAATATATTTTGGTTCTTACTTATGCTTTCAGTTTCTCACACCATACAGACAATGTGATGTTTACACATGTGTCCAATGTGTTTCACTTATGGGTATGGTCTCAGGGTCCATCCATTTAGCTAGAAATGTCTCGTTTGTCCTTCTTTATGGCAGAGTGGTCCTCCATTGTATAAAAAACACACATCTTTTTTATCTGTTCATTGGTTGATGGGCATTTGGGTTGTTCCCAAGATTTAGCTATTACAAACTGTGCTGCTATATACACGGGTGCAAATGTATTGCTGTGGTATGGTGGTTTTAATTCTTTTGAGAAGACACCAAGAAGGGGAATAGCTGGGTTCAATGGGACCTATAATCATAGTTTTTTGAGGAATCGCTACACTGATTTCCACAGCAGTTGCACCAGTCTCCATTCCTGCCAACAGTGGAGAAGGATTCTCTTTTCCCTACAGCCCCTCTAGCATTCATTATTGGTTGATTTCTTGATGATAGCCATTCTTTCTCGAGTAAGATGAAATCTGAGTGTTATTTTAATTTGCGTCTCTCAAATGATCAGTGATGTTGAACATTTTTTCATGTATCTATTTGCTGTATGTACTTCTGAGAAATGTCTAGTCATTTCAGTTGCCTATTTCTGGATTGGGTCTTTGAATTGGGGTAGGGGTGTCTGATTGTTGTTTTTCTTTTTTTCAGTTCTTTATATGTTCTCGATAGTAATCTTTTGTCTGAAGGACAACTGGCTGAGATTTTTTTCGCATTCTGTGGGTTGTCTTTTCAGTCTGCTGATGATTACTTTTGCTGTGCAAACGTTTTTTAATAAGATGAGATCTCAGTTGTTGATTCTTTTTAGTATTTCCTGTGCCATGGGGGTTTTGTTCATGAAGTCTTTGCTTACACTTGTGTCTTCAAGAGTTCTACCTATTCTCTCTTCTAGAAGATTTAGTGTTTCTGTTTTAATATTTAGATCTTTGAACCATTTTGATTTTAGTTTAGTGCATGGTGATAGACATGGGTCTAGTTTTAGTCTTTGGCATGTGGAAAGCCAGTTTTTCCAATACCATTTATTAAAGAGGCTATTTTCCAGCGATGTGTACAGCCTCTCTGTCCAAGATAAGGCGATGTGAGTGTGTTTGAAGAGCTGTGTCTACATCTTGTTTTTTTTTTTTTTTTTTTTTTTTTTTTTTTTTGTGGCACCAGGGATTGAACTCACAACCTCGTGCCTGTCAGACAGGCGCTTAAGTCACTGAGCCAAACTCCCGGCCCTTGTGTCTGCATCTTGTAATCTGTTCCATTGATCCTCAGGTCTGTTGTTTTTGCCAGTACCATGATGTTTTTATCACGGTAGCTGTGTAGTATAATTTCAGCTTAGGAATTGTGATGCCCCTTGCTTTGCCTTTCTTTCTTAGAATTGTTTTTGCTATTCTAGGTCTCTTCTGGTTCCAAATGAATTTCAGGAATGTTTTCTGTAGTATTGTGAGGTATGCTAATGGTATTTTGATTGGGATTGCATTAAATCTGTGTAACAGTTTTGGGAGTGCGGCCATTTACACTGTGTTGGTTCTTCCTAGTACAAGGGATATGTTTCAATTTTTTGATATCTTCTTCAGTCTTCTTTTTCTTTCTTTTTTTTGGTGGGGGGGGGGTTTACTAGACATTGAACTCAGGACCTTGTGCTTGCCAGGCAGTTGCTGCACCACTAAACTATACCTCAGCCATTTTTTGTTGTTGTTGCTGTTGTTGGTTTTTGTTTGTTTTACTTTGCTTTCTCTTTTTGAGAGAGGGTTTCACTATGCAGTCCAGGCTGACCTTAAATTCACTTTGTGGTCCAGACTGGTCTCAAACTTACTATGATCCTCCTGTCTTAGCCTTCTGGGACTTCTTTTTCAAAATACTGTAGTTTCAATGTAGAGGTCTTTTAATTCCTTTGTTAGATTGATTCTTAAGTTTTTTTTTTTTTTTTTTCGGTGCTATTATGAAAGGTGCAGTTTCTCTAATTTCTCTCTCAGTGAGTTTGTCATTTGTGTACTGGAGTGCTATAGATTTTTGAATGTTGACTTTGTATCCAGCTATATGACTGAATCAGATTATTAAATCTAGGCATCTTAAGGTGGCATTTTTGGGGGTCTTCTATGTAAGTATCATGTCATCTGCGAATAATGATAATTTAACTTCTGTCTTTCTTGTCCTTATTCCTTTTCTTTCTCTTGTCTTATTGCTCTGGCTGATGTTTCCCAGAATATATTGAGCAGGAATAGTGACAATAGGCATCCTTGTCATATTCCTGATTTTAGAGTAAAAGCTTTCCGTTTTTGCCATTTAGTATGAAAAGTTGGCTGTTGGTTTGCATAGATAGCTTTTTTCAGATTGAGATAAAAACCATTGTTATGGATTAAAAACTGATGGTCAACTTAACACCAGCTGAATTACATCAACATGGTGCTGAGTGTAGACAGCCCACCTGAAGAAAGTTGCCAGAATTAAACAGAGACATGGAGAAGAAGCGCGAGGCATTGTGGGTTCTCTTAAGTGTTGCTGTTTCAAGCTGTTGGTTCTCCTGGTAGAGCTTGTCATGCTGGCTTCCCCAGTATGGATTCGGCCATTATCTTTGGAGGAGCTCAGGACCTCGTTGCTGAGAGTGGCTGTGGTTCACTTTGGGGGAGCTCTGTTCCTCACATTGAACATCGTTTCCTGGCTCCAGAGGGGAAGATGTGTGCTGGAGAAGCTTGTCACACTGGGCTTCCTGACGTGTACTTGACTGTTCTCATCATTGGAGGAGCTTGGGACCTCGTTGCCATTGAGAATGACTGTGGTACTTTTAGGGGAGCTCTGGTCCTTATTTTGAGCATGACTTCTTAGCTCCAGTGTAGAACCCTCAACCTACTGGCATAGCGCCTTCACCCCACTGGCATAGACTTTTTAGCTTCCACCACTGACCCTTGGCCTTCCCAGCACAGATCTGTAAAACTGACTGGCATGAGTCCTTAGATTTCCAGTTGGATTTGTGGGATGCACTGTCACGGGCTCTCGTATTTAGCTGGACTCATGCAGGACATTGCTGTGGGATCTAGGCTCTTGGCTAAATATTCTGGGTCTTTAGTGTTGTGGACAGATTTCCCTGCACTTTCTTACGTTTAATTCTGGGTGACCATTATAAAACAGTATTATAAATTCTGTGTCCTGTATGCAGTTGTTCTCCCTGTGTTATGGTTTATACATTGTGTCAACTTGAGAAGTCTGGAAGCTTAATTAACTAACTCAACAGCTGTACATCCTGGGGTGTAGAGCACAAGCAGTTACCTATTCATTGAGTCAATTTGAGAAGGTCAGAAGTTTAAATGAGAGACTCAGCAGGGAGCCAGAGTTCTTTGTGAACATCCTTATCCTGTGAAAAGGGAGGCAAGGATATTTGTGAAGCTACACCCACCCTGGAGGGAGGAGGTGGCCTGTGTACAATATAAGGGAGGAGAAGAGGCTTGCTCTTGCCTCCCTTTTACTCTGGTTGCTTTTTGCTTGGCTGCTGCCTTGAAGTGTTGCCCCTGTGCCATGCCACCCTGCCTTGGAGCCAGCTGATTATGAACTGAAACCTCCAAAAACTGTAAGCTAAATAAACCTTTCCTTCCCTAATTTTGGGTGTCAGGTGTTTTGTCTCAGCAACGAGGGAAAAGTAACCAAGACACCCTGTAACCCCTGACTACAAAAAGCCATGTATTCCAATTTTCTGTAGGGTTTTTATTGTGAATGGGTGTTGGTTGGACTTTGTCAAATGCCTTTTCTGCATCTATTGAGATGATCATATGGATTTTGTCCTTAACTCTGTTAAATAAGTATATTACATTTATTTATGTGTGTATGTTGAGCCATTCTTACATCTCTGGGATGAATTCTACTTGCTCATGGTGTATAATCTTGATGATTTGCAGCATTCTGTTTGCCAGTATCTTACTGAGGATTTTCGCATTGATGTTCCTTAGGGAAACTGGCCTGTAGTTCTCTCTTTTGAGTGCATCCTTCTCTGGTTTTGGTATGAGGATAATAGTTGCTTCCAGGAATGACTTTGAGACCATTGCTTCCATTTTAGTTTCATTAAATATTTTAAGGAGTAGTGGCATTAGGTCTTTTCTAAAGTTCTTATAGATTTCAGCAGTGAATTGAGTAGGACCTGGGCTTTTATTTGTTGGAAAGTTTTCAATACATTTTAAATTCCATTGACTAATTCTGGTTTATTTAGAATTTTTATATCTTCATGATTCAACTTTGGTAATTCATGTGTATTCAGAAATCTGTCCATTTCCTCTGTTTTCCATCTTATTAGAGTTAAGGTTCTCAAAGCAGCTATTGATGGTCTTCTGTATTTCTGAAGGATCCCTTGTGATTTAATCCTTTTCATTACTAATTGGTTGAATTTGAATATTTTCTTTCCTTATTTTGATAAAGTTTGTTAATGGTTTGTCAATTTTATTTAATCTTTTTTTTTTTTTTTTTTTTTTTTTTTTTTTTTTTTTTTTTTTTTTTTTTTTTTTTTTTTTTTTTTTTTTTTTTTTTTTTTTTTTTTGCGGCACCAGGGATTGAACTCACAACCTCGTGCCTGGCAGACAGATGCTTAAGTCACTGAACCAAACTCCCGGCCCTAGTTTTTTGAGGCAGGGTCGCACTGTATAGCTCAGGCCGGCCTTGCACTCGCATTGTAGCCCAAGCTGGCCTCGAACTCACAACGCTTCTCCTACCTCAACCTCCCAAGTGCTGGGATTAAAGGTGTGCGTCACCATGCCCGGCTAATTTTATTTAATCTTTTGAAGAACTCTTTGATTCATTTATTTTTTGTATTCTTAGTCTTGATTGCGTTAATTTCTGCTCTGGTCTTTATAATTTAATTGCTCATAGTAGCTTTGGGCTTGACTTGCTTGTCTTTTTCTAGAAATTTGAGTTTCAACATTAAAGTTGTTTCTTCAAGCTCATTTTGTTTTCCTGATGTGAGAGTTCACCACTATTAATTTTTCCCTAAGGACTGCTTTCATTGCATCCCATAAGTTCCTGTGTGTTTCATGGGCATTATCATTTAATTTCAGGTACTGTTTATTTTCATCTTTAATTTCATCTGTGACCTGTTGGTTGCTCCATAGGGTGTTATTTATTTATTTATTTGTTTATTTATTTTTGTGGCACTGGGGATTGAACTCACAACCTCAAACCTGCCAGGGCAGGCGCTTAAGCCACTGAGCCAAACTCCCAGCCCATAGGGTGTTATTTAATTTCCATGTGTTTATGGTGTTTTTTGTGGTTTCTTTCACCATTGATTTCCAATTTCATTTCACTATGGTCAGATAATACATGGGATAGGTTCACTTCTTTTGCATTTATTAAGTCATGTTTTATGTGCTAGTATGAGGTATATTTTGGAGAATATCGCATGTACTGCTGAAAAGAATGTGTATTCCGATGTTGTGGGATGGAACACTCTGTAGACATCTACTGAGTTCATTTGTCCGTAAGTTGGTTCAGTTCTGATATTTCTTTGTTGATTTTTGGTCTAGTTGATCTGTTTGTAACAGTGGGTCCCCTATTACAATTAAGGTCCCCTATTACAATTGTGTTAGTGCTTATTTGACTTTTCATGTCTGTTAATATTTGTTTTATGTAGTTGCATGCACCTATATTTGGTGCATATATATTTAAGATTGTTATCCCTTCTTCTTAGAGTTTTTCCATAACAAATATGTAGTGACCTTCATTATCTCTTTTGATCAGTCATGGCTTAAAGTTCACATTGTCTGCCAATAGAATAGCTATGCCTGCTTTTTTTCTGAGTTTCTGTTGTACGGAATTTTTTTTTCCATCCTTTGACTTTCAGTCTATATGAATTTCTTTTTGAAGTAAATGTGTTTCTTGAATGTAGCATATTGTTGGATCTTGTTTCTTGATCCATCCTGCCACTGTATTTCTTTTGATTGGTGAGTTTGAGACCATTTCCACTGATGGTTATAACTGATATGTATTGGCTTGTCCTCATCATTATTTTCCTGCTGATAGTTCCCTATCTTTCTCATATGTTTAATTGCTTGCCCTGCCTAGTGGCTTCTTTATTGGTACTCTTGGAATTTTGGTCTTTATTATGTCTTTCTGAAATATCTTTTAGAACTCTTCGTAGTTCTGGCTTGATTATCATGAATTTTTTCAGTTGTTCTTTGTCATGGCAGTATTTTCTTTCATTAAATGTGAAAGATAATTTTGCAGCATACAATCTGGATTGAAAGTTGTTTTCTTTCAGGATTTCAAATAGTTTGCTCCAAGTGCTCCTTGACTTAAGCATGAAGGAGAAAGCAAAAGAATATCAAGGTGAACCTAAAAGACTAGAGACAATTTTCATGTAAGTATTAGAAAATTATGAAAGACCATATAAGGAAAGAGAGCACAGAGAAGTCGAACCAAACAATAAAAGTCTAAACGTAAACAACTCCCCCACAAAAGGAAAAACAAAAAAAATTCCTCTGGTACCCCCAATTCTGTGTTCCTTAGTTAGAGCTGGAATCTGTACTTAGTAACCCCATCAAGTCTGCAGTAAGATTACTGCTAGGTGAGGGCTGATGTTGGCCAGACCACTGACTCCTCTCACATTTGTCATAGGGTGGGGTGGGGGTGGGGTGCCTTTGTCTGCCAATGGACTCTGTCACAGAGTAGGGGGCTGATTCCAGTCCTTTGTAGCTGGGGTAAGACTGGCTTTTGATTGCCATGGGAAAAGAGTCTGAGTGCTCCCAACTCCTACTTCTTAGCAGAGTTCCTCCCAGTCTGCTATCCAACTGCCAGCTGACTGCTGTGACTAGATGGCCCTTAACTCTTTCCACTCTGGGATGTTGGCAGTGAAGTGACCGTGGGGCTGTTTTGCTGTTGGAGTTTGAGCCCCAAGCTCTTTGAAATAAAGTGGTGATTCCACACATCCATGTTGTGTGTCTGATGCTTCTCTAGTTCACTCACCAGCCTCTGACTGGGTGGCGGTGGGGCACTCAGGAAACAGTGTCTCATGTTCGCATTGCTGCCCCTAACTATACAAGACTCTTCCAGTCCAGGTCAGGTCTCAGTCTCCCAGGGAGGAGCGAAGTCGTTTCTGCTATTTTCCCACCCGTGATGTTGGTTACACAGCCGCTTTAACTGCACTCTGCAGTCTTGGGTCTGTGGTGGTAAGATATTTCTTCTGTAGCAATGAATCCTATTTTCTTCTCCACTGTCATGGTCACTGTGTGTCCTGTACTCCCTTTGGATTCTCTCCAAGCTGTTGTTTTCCAGACTCTTGATACTTTGTTCTAGAGAAGCTGAGTAGTTGACACTCAGCACGCCATTTTCCTCTCCTTCACAAATGCCTGTTATTCGGCTCTTTATGTCATATGTAAGAACTCTTTGCTAAATTCAAGGTCATGGTTTGATGCTCCTGTGTTGTAGCTTGTATCTAGATGTCTCCCCAAAGCCTATGTGGTCATAGATGGTACTTTTTGGAGATGCCTAGATCTAGGGTGTATGATACTGGGATTAAAGATGTTATGCTGGGATTAAGGGTTCCCCACCCTGGGTGTGAGTGCTATCCACCTAAAGGGCATGTAACCTGGATAGAATATATGGGACAGAAAAAAACTGGTGCCACTTTGCTACTTCGCTGTTTTGCTGCCTTCTGCCTGTGACACTATGAACTGTTTCTCATCTATGGTGCCCCTCTGCCATGGCACTTTGCTTGGAGCCAGCTGACTGGACTAAAACCTTTACAAACTGTGAGCTGAAATAAACCTTTCTTCCTTTAATTTTGGGTGCTGGGTATTTTGTCTCGGCAAGGAGAAAAGTAAAGCATCCTGTGTTTTCTTCTAAGAGTTTTGTAGTTTTAGTTCTTATATTTTTATTCTTTAATTTTTTTTTGTATATAGTATAAAGTAAGGGTTAACTTTATTCTTTTACATGTAGCTATCCAGCTGTCCCAGAAAAATTTATTGAAAAGACTATTCTTTTCTGTGGGGTAGTTATAGCTCCCTGCCAGAATCAGGGGACCACAGGTGTCTGAGTTTATTTGTAGATTTTCAGAACTATTCCAGTAATCTGTAAGTCTATTCTGTGCCAGTACCATACTGTCTTTATCATCACAAATTTATGTTTTGAAATTGAGAAGTGTGAATCTTCTACTTTGTTTGTTTCAATATTATTTTGGCTATTCAGGGTCTCGCCCAATTTTACATTAATTTTAGAATCAACTCATCAGTTTCTATAGAGATGCAGCTGGAATTCTGATAAGGACTGCATTGCATGAATAGATCAGTTTAAGAATTTTTGACATTTTAACAATGTTAAGTCTTCTATTTCATGAGCATATGAGGTCTTTTCGTGTATTTAGGTCCTTTTTAATTTCTTTTAATAATGTTTTATATCATTCAGAATGTTTTATATTTGTTAAATTTATTGCTAAATACTTTATTCTTTATGCTGTTACAAATGGACTTTTCTTATTTCATTTCTAGATTGTTCATTGTAAGTGTATAGAAAAAAAACTGGTTTTTATAATTTATCTTATGCATATTGCAACCTTGCTGAACATGTTTTAATTCTGTGAGTATGTTAGTTATTTTTCTTGCTGCTGCAACAAAAATACTCAACACCTAAAGTTAAAAGAGTAAAGGTTTATGTAGCTCACAGTGTTTATAGGTTTCAGCTTATAGTTGCCTGGCTCCAAGGCTGAATGACATGGCAGAGAGGCATTGCAGAGGAGAAATACTCCTTGGCAAGCAGCTATGCAAGAACAAGCAAGGGATGATCACAGCTCTTTCTATCCCATATATGCTTTTCAGGCTGCTTAGGTCAGGTAGCGCTCACACCGTTAATCCTAGTGTCTTGATCCCAGTATTGCACCGTTAATCAATCCCAGTGTCACACACTCTAGCCTCAGCCACTTCTGAAAATACCCCACCTATGACCAGATGAGGCTTTGGGGGGACAACTAGACACAAGCCAGAACAATGAGTTTTTCAGTGAATTCTTTAGAATTTCTTATATGTAAGATAATGACATCTATGAATAGAGATAGTTTTATTTCTTCCTGTCCCATATGTATGTCTTTTATTTCTTTTTGTTACCTAATTACCATGGCTAGAACCTCCAATGCTATGTTGGATAGAAATGGCAAGAGCAAACATTGTGGTCTTTTTCTTCTCTTAGAATATCAAGTTTTTCACTATTAAATATGATGTTAACTATTGGGTTTTCTTACATGCTGATTATGTGATTCTAGAATTTTCTTCTAATCCTAATTTCTGAGGGTTTTTATCATAAAAAGATGTTGGCTTTTGGCAAAAGCTTTTTTCTGTGTTGAGATGATCATTTGAGTTTTATTCTTTATTCTGTTGAGATACTGAGTATTCTATTAATTGAGTTTCAGGTGTTGAACCAGTCTTTCATTCTTTGGGTAAATCTTGGTTGTGATGTGTAATTCTCTTGATATATTATGTTGCTAGATTTGGTTTGCTAGTATTTTGTTGGCAATGTTTATTTTATTATTTTAAAGGGAGTAAAACAGAATGGTAAAATGAAACAAAACAGAACAGTGATAGGACAGTAGGAAATACACAATCATTACTATATTGCATATTGTTATCCTCTAAATAGTTGCTTAGACTACTGGCCTCAGTCCTGCAAAGTCAGTCAGACAACATAAGTGTCAGGTCACTTCCCTATTTCAGTTATTATCATCTCAGCCGGTGTTGCATCTGGTTGTTGTGGGTGGGGGTGTGGTGGGGGGAGGCAGAGGGGGCTTCCTTGCTGGTTCTCCCCAGCCAACAGGGCCTCCGCCAGCACACAGAGAGGCCACTTGGCTTCCTTGCTGCTTCTCTTTGGCCGACAGGGCCCCTGCCTGCATACAGGGAGGCGCACAGCTTCCTTGCTGCTTCTCCCTGGCCTGTGTGGCCTCTGCCAGTGCACGGGGGCTGGAGGCTGCATTGCTTCCTTGCTGTTTCTCCCTGGCGGTCAGTAGGGCCTCTGCCAGCGTGCAGTGGTTGGAGGCTGCATTGCTTCCTTTCTGTTTCTCCCCATTTGGCAGGGCTGTTGTCCCTGGTTTTCTTATTTTTGCTCAATTCCTGAATTATCTCTCCATGGGCTTCAAGTCTCAGTTCAGTTCAGTTCCCTGTGTCCATGGGACCCACCTCCCTCCTCCTTCTCTTCCTCATGTTACTGTATTCCAGGGTCTGGACACCGAAACTTGGAGAGGTTCTTTCTCTGCTGCTTACCACTCTAGCATTTTCCCAGAAGTCTTGTTGGCAATTTTTTGTATGCACTTTCAAATGAGTTATTGATTTGTAGTTTCATTGTGGCAGTTCTGTCTAGTTTTGGTATCAGGGTAATACCGTTTCATTGAATGAGTTGGGGTAGGTTCTTACCTTTTATTTTTTGGGAGAATTTGTGTTGAAGAATTGGTTATTATTATTATTATTATTATTAATTTTGAGGCAGAATCTCATCGTGTTGCCCAAGTTGCCTTTAAACAACTGGGCTCAAATTATCCTTTGACCTCATCTGGTCTTCAGGAGCATACCAACATTCAGAGTTAATTATTTTCTTTAAACATTTGGTAGTATTAAGAGGTGAGGCCTTTTCTTTGTGTGTGTGTGTGTGTGTGTGTGTTAAATCACAAATTTAGTATCTATATTTGTTACTGGTCTGTTCAGATTGTTTTTTTTTTTTTTTGGATCATTTTGTAGTTTGTATCTTTTCAAAAATGTGTCCATTTTATCTGAGTTATTTCATTTATTATTCCTTTATTTTTCTGTAAAGTCAGTAGTAATGTCTTCTCCTTTCTGACTTTTGCAACCTGTCTTTTTTGCTGACCACGAGTCACAGCTTATTGAACTCTACTTGGCTAACATCTGGAAAAGCTTTCTTTTGACTAATAGTTGCCTTTTTTATTCTTTTTTATGTTTTATACACAGTAATTCCCCTTTATCTTTGAGACATATGTTTCAGCATCCCTGGTAGATGGTTAATATTGCAGTACAACTGAACCCTATATATACTGTGCTTTTTCTTTTGTTATACTTACAGAGCTATGGTGAACTTTAATTTATAATTTAGGCATACTGAGGCATTCATAACAATAACAAAACCAATTTGTAATAATATAATGCAAGTTGTATGAGTTCTGTCAGTCTCTTTCTCAAAAAGTCTTATTGTACCTCTTCTTTTCACCTAAAGAAAGTTCTTTCATCTTCTTTGCCATACCAAAATCGCCAACATCATTGCTCTTGTGCTATGAGGCTATTACAAAGTGAAATAAGGGTAACTTGATCACAAGCACTATGATACTGTCACATTCAATCTGATAACTCAGAGAGCTGCTAAGCCCTAATGGGCAGGCATTACAAACAGCATGGACTCATTGAAGAAAGGGCGGTGCTTGGTCTGGTGGGAAGGTTTTGCTCTGGGAAGTGGTTAAGGGTGTCTTTTGTATCCAGTTCACTCACGTTCAAATTCTAACTCCTGTGCTTCTTAGCTTTTTGGTCTTGGTCAGGTTACTTCACCCTTTTTGCCTCATTTTCTTTATATGTTAAATTGGGGTAATAGCAATTGTTAGTCATGGATGGTAAGGAAAATGAATGTACGATTAAAATAAAATCATACTATGTGTGCTTGAGTCAGTAGAATTAACAAAATTCTCTTTTGAACTATCAAATACTGGTTATTATAATTATCAGATAAAGAATATACTATAAATATTTTTTAAAATTTAAGAAAGTAAAAAGATATGAATAGATTAATCAGTCTTTGGGGATATAGGACACAGTGAAAATCGTGCCTAATCTAAAATACCCTTTATAACCTTCAGAGGCCAGCATTTGGGCCCTTGTAAACATCGCAGGCCGGGTGAACTTTGGTCTCTTTTTGTTCCAAGACTTTCCCTTTCCTGGATCAGTGGAGGCCCAGATTGAGTTGCAGGCGGGTGGGGTGTGAGGCGTGGAGGTGGGAAGGGCAAAGGAATCCTCTGTGTTCAGCTGAGAACCTTCAGTGTGACAGGATGATGAGGGCCATGGAGTTTTTCTGAGAATAACTGATAATTTTACTTATCTGTGTAGCTGTGGAAGCTAAACATTTTGTTTTCCCTTTCAGTGCCACACTTTAAATAAGCTCTATCAAGTATAACTTTTTTAGGACTATAAATGTAATTTGATTTAAAAATTATAGCTTGCAGTCTTTCCTAGGATATCTTTAAATTTTATTATAGCTTTTCTCTTACCCGTCAATTTTCTAGGCCTTTTCAGTATACTTTGCTAGAAATTGTATTAGATAAAGAATTTCCTCTTTTTTATTCATTTTTAATATCTCACTCTGAAAAAAGCCTGAATCTGCCCTCTCCCTGGGAAAAATAAGATTTAAATAACAAACTAAAAAATATTTAGATGAACAAACTATTCTAAATTTTTTAGATTGAATAAACTAAAAAATACATATTTTGACAATTTATAAGTTGTTGGTTCATTAATGTAAAAGTAAGTTGTTAGATATTTATGTGTAAAGCGATTTAGTTGTTTGACTATAGTTATGTCCTTTATATAGAAAACTTGTAAGTAATTATTCTATGATCTTCGCTTTTCCAAACTATCCATTTATAGTCTGCCCAAAACATAATGAAGTCATTTACTTGTTTGATCCATAAGAAAGCTCCTGGCATGTTGTGAAAATGTGAAGTGGAAGATTACTACCTGCCTACGCATGGCTTGGGTTTCCTATAAGGTGCTGCGAATTAAAGAAATGAGAGCCTGACCTGGGTCTTTGAACCTCCCCTTAGTTTTTTCTTTATTACTCAGCAAAGAACTGGATTGACAAGTGCTACCTTCCCAACTTAGAAATTACTATATGATACTATTCTATTCTGCTGAAAGTCATATTATAACAGTGGTCAAGTAAGTTGGCAAGTGGTTGTGATAAATAATTACTTAAATATTCACCAGATGCTAGGAAGGGTCAGTATTACACAGCAGAGCTAGATTTCTGGATTCCTGTTCAACATTGATATTTTGCTAGTTTTATGCCTGTGAATACATTACTTAACCTTTTAGTTTTCCTACTTGTAAAAGTGGTAGTGATAATAATACTAATAGGATATTATGGGGGCTAAGTATATTATTATATATCAGCGAATCTAAGATATTTTCAATTTGAAGATACCATCTGTATGTATCTTTAAGAAAGAACCTAAATTGTATCATTGTACCTTTTCATCAGAGTTTTTTGAATTATGTAGGCAGAAATAATTTTGTCATTAATTACTCTTTATATACATGAAAAGTATAAAGTCAAATTCAGCAAGTTATTTTCTGAAACTATACGTATTCAAAGACTGAGTTAACTTTGACTTAAAGTCAGCAGGAATTTTTTGACAAAGTAACACTCAGTGACTTGGCTGTAGACTTGCTCAAAACTCGTCACATCTGCCTCTCTTTGCTCTGAAATAGCTTTCATCTGTTCTGAGAGGTTGTTTTCGTGCTTCTACTTGCCTTATTGTAACCTACTTGTTATTTAGGCCTGTTTATTACTGCACTATTTTACAGTGAAACCTCTCACTAATATAGAAGTTGAGTTCTAACTGAAATAAAAAATATTACACAACAGTCTGATACTCATGAAAATAGAAATAGAGATCAACAAATACAATAAAAATTGCCAAAACAACTAACCATTTAAAAGGTATAATAAACATGACAAAACATTGGGATAAAACTATGGTTTAATGATTTTTGAACTGAGTTTTAAATAATATTTAATGTTGTTTTGTGTGTGGTGAGCTAGATATCCTTATATACTATATAAGAATTAGTGTAACCCCTCTGGAGAGCTTTATGTTTTTTTGTTGTTCTGTTTTGTTTTTGTAAATTTCAGGGTTTTTTGTAATTGGCATTATTTCCTATCAGTACATATATTTTCTGCTATTGGGTTTATGCTTTTTTAATTTTGAAGACTAGTAAATATTTGCTATCATGTAAGCCCCATAGGTGCAGGGCTATTTGTTTACTGATGTATCTCCAGGCATAGGGCAATTGTATAATATAACATTGTATATTCAGAACCTAGGGATTTTAGTATATCTTGGTTTGCATTTACATTTACAAAATGCCTTTCCTTCCAGATTCACTTTAAAGTTCCACATAGCTTATAAATGGTGAAAGTACTTAGTGTTTTGTTTAAAAACAAACAAACAAGCAAAACCTTTTTGTCTGTGATCCTGGAATGTGTGTTATACCTGCATACTTCATATACTGACTAGGTTTGTTGTATAGGTTGAAGAAATTAATGCACATGCATTCTTATTAGCTACTGATTTATAGTTTATAGAATCAGACACTGTAAACTGTAAATGTTAACAGGCAGTACTAGTAAGAAATCTTCCTTGAATTCTGAAATGGTTCCACGCTATGTGTCTAGTAGGCTATAATTTCACTTGTTCTCTTGGCGTGCGTGCGTGTGTGTGTGTGTGTATGATTGGTGTTTTTCTTTTTCTGGGGCTTGGAGTACTTTTAATTTTCGTGTGTCTCTATCATATGTTTTCTTACAAGATACACAAATTCCTTTTAGAATTAAAGAGCGACAGCCATTGATGAAAGGATAATATAAGATTATTCGATAAAGAATATTGTGTTATAGTTACTCATAATCTAAGACAGACTTAGAGTTTTTAGTTGAAAATGCTTTGAAAATTGGTCATGCTGTTTGTAACATTTGTTAAGGTATAAAGGAATTGTTAATAATTTTTAAAATGATTCAAATGAGAGTTAAACACTTTCAAAAGTTTCATAGACAGTGTGATGAAAATAAATATTTCCTTTGGAAACCCTGACTCAGACAGTTCACTGATTTCCATAATGATGGAGCCAGAATGTCTCAGACAGTTCAAACTCTCCTTATTTTCTCTTTATTTTTGCTGAGAAGGGTCTAGAAGTGTGACAACATATTTGCTTTCATTTTAGTCATGGATTATATGGGTATGTAAGAAAATTACTTTTCTGTCTAATTTTAGCATGAAATTTAGCTGATTATCTGTGTTGGAATGTTTCTGTTTTTTCACTTTAGGAAATAAAGTGTCCCAGTAAAGTAATCTTTTTACATTTCTTTCATAGATGAGTTGTCAGATAAGCTTCATTTCTCACACTTGTTTCTGGTTGAAATTCATTCCGATTTACTTGTCTCCCCTCCTCCCCCCATTTACTTGTGAAAGTATCTTTGGAGTATTTAAGACTGCTGGTTATCTGTTTGAGGCCTTATAGCATCAACTTATTCCTGATTTTTGTCCTTGTCACTAGATTACCACTTCATAGAACATGATTTTGTAAGCTGAAAGTTTTTGAATAATTAAATTACAGGAATTAATATTCTTAGTAAGAGTTTCAACTAGTTTATTGCTTTGTTTAAATAAGTTATTAGAATACAAAAAATCAAGAGCTTTGCTTTCTTTTGCAGTGCTGGCAATTGAGCCCAGAGCCTTTGCACTGAGCTACATCTCCAGAGGAGACTTAAGTGCAGGTCATCTGATCTTAAAACTTGTTTTAGCATACTTTGCTGCTTTTTCACCTTTGACCATTGTTCAAATATGGTAACTGTTACCAGTAAACTTGACTTGAAGGAATAAACTAATCATAATATTCTTAATTTTGCCTAAGAGGACATGGTAGAACATTAACAATAAAAATTTCTGAACTTGAGTGAGTTTATATTTATATTAATTGATTTATATGATTTTTACCATTAAGGAATTTCCCTAAAGCATAAATAATATTGGAGTCAAGATACCTTTAAGAATCCAGTGCAACTTCACATTTTCTAGAAGATACCCAAGACTCAAAGATCAAGCCGTGCTGAGTGCTTTTTATAGGCCTTAAAAGTCTTTCAAATAGGTTTTTATTAAGGTGGTTGAATGCAACACCTCTTTCAAATTTTTCATGTTTTTCAACTTTTTAGAATTTATTGTGAATTTAATTTTTCCTAGTGCTGGTTTTAACTTATTAACTATTTTATTCACTGTTCAGATTTTTTTTAAAAGAGATCATTCTGGGAGGAGATTTTTCAGAGTAATTTAGCTCTTGTTATATAAGGTTGCATGTCATTTATTCTCATTGTACTTGGACATTATCAGCAGATGGCAAGAAATAGTCATTGAGGGATTTACCTTTGGGTTAACACACTTTTATGTGATGAAGAATGTGAAGGAAGTAATGGAAGATTGCTTTATGCATGTCTGGCATGGTATCCTGTGGGTATCACCTTACTAGAACCATGGAATAGGTGTTATGGAAGAATAGTGGCATGACCAGGAAGGAAATTATTTGAAAAGAAAGCTTGATTTTCTTTTTTCTTTCCTGTAGTGCTTCCTGTGAGCTGATGAGTGTGTGCTACAGGGACAATTTGTTTGTTGTATGCTTGCTTGGTCATTTTCTGCATGAGGTCTGTGTCTCTTACTTCCCTTAACATAAGCTAGATTTTGGCTATGGGGTCAAGTCTTTCTTTCTTGTAGCAGAACACAGGGTTGTGTTGCCATGATGAGTGTAGATATAATATAGTCATAAATGTATTCACTTATGCAAATTTTAAATGCATAATCATGTTAAAACCTCTTAAATGGGGTGATGAATTACTTTACCAATGATGTATTTGCACTATAAAATTTCAGTTTGTAGTTCCTTTAGTGAGCTCCTGTGTTGCATGTAAAATGCATTTACAGTAAAATTTTACTTATGAAAACTCAGTTTAAAAGCAGATTTTCTTGAATCTGCTTATACACAGTATTTTTTTTGTGTGTGTGTGCTTGAAACCTCAGATGGTTGTCATACAGAGATAGTAGAATTCAGTATATCCCTTTGTATAAAGTGCCTGAATTTGGTTTGCCAGAAAGGTGCTATTCTTTGAAATTTTAAAATATCTCTTTTCAACAGATAAGTATCATTTAGTATGTTGGCAGGATTATCTTTTATAGATTCACCTTTTCTTTTCACTAGGTGAATGGTATTTTTCCTGAACTATACTAGACTGAAAGTTAACAGTAGGGCTCTGACATTAAATATGTTCAGGTCATGCAAATCTATCTAACTGAAGAAAGTATGGTCTATCAGTAAAATACTAGAGAAACGAGAGTCAATTACATGAAGATTTTCCTTTTCTTTCTTCAAATAGCCTTCGTGTTTAGACACACACCAGGCAAACTGTGTTAGCCCTGAAAAATCTCTGTCAAGACTCAGGTCTTAACAAAAGCTTGTGGGTCTGCAAACTGCTTTGCATAAGAGATGGATATGGCTATGTATTTCAGCTTCTTTGCAGGATAAGGCAAAGCAGAGAAAATAGCCATGCTGTGTGTCTCAAAGAGCCCTTGTGGGGGTATTTTGGCTTGAAAGGAGATTAGCATTGGGAAGTCTGTGATCATGTCAAACATTTGTAATTGAAGGTGGCTGTTGAAAATAATTCTTTACATAACTGGATCCTAGCAGTTGTTGATGATGAGGTAAGTGGAGTGAATAGGAAATGCTCTGTTTGTCATTGCTTGAGCCACAAAGCCAGGAAACTTGGTACCTGGAAAGGAGACTTTAAAAGCATCAGCACTGAGCAGTGTTTGAAAAATTCAAGTTTAAGAGGCTTTTTATGCAAAATGCAGAAGAAATATATGCATAGGCATATGTAACACTTCAAAGTTATATTTTGCTGTTAATGTTATCCCTTGCCATAAGTAAATAATGTTGTTCACTATTCTGTTATGTAATGATTTTTGCCATACTACAAGGCTAAGCAACTCATGCATGTTCTTCAAATAAACAGACTTACTCAGTGAGCTTCTTTGTCCTGTTGCTTATATTTCTAGCCTTTTAAATCAAGTTCTAGAATTTTTGAGGAAAACATACAGATGATCATAACTCTTTTCCATAGGTGAATATGACTTTTCTGTGGGTGTGTTATGAATATGCTATAGAAACTCAACTGAACTTGCAAGTGATAAAAGATATAAATAGGATTAGATGCATAAGAACATCTATTACATCTATACCCTTAGGCTGCTAGTGAATGAACCCTTCCAGGCAATTTTTGGATTGAAATACAGCTTTCGAAGAACAACAAAGTGAATGGGAAATGTTTTTCTGAGAGGATTTTATTTGCTCATTCAAGGCAGTAGAGAAACATTAAATGATTTGTGGTGGATTTCATTTTCTTGGAGCACCCTTTGCAACCTGAAATTCAATCAGTTATTGTGCCAAGGGATGGGTGCACTGACCTTGTCAAAAGAGTGAGCAAGGATTTCATTTGACTTTGGTTTGTTAGTTCACAATACTCATGGATGTCTGGATCTCTAACCTTGGCTTTTTATAACTGTAATTCTAGAGAAACACTTGTGTTTCTCTTTTTTCTTTGTATTTGTTCATTTGAAAAGCCTTTCAAAAGGAATCGCAGCCTGCATGTGATTATAGCTATCAGTAGCACTTACACTAACTGCTGAGATGAAACTTTTCTTTTTGGACCTTGCTAATTTCACATATCAGTAGAAGAAGAAACTATCCTTTCCCTCCTTAAAAGGCCTGACTTTGCTAATTGGTAACTGCTCTTTGGATTGAGTTAGATTCCTTAGGGACAGCATTTGATAGAATAATTTTTGACGTTTTAATTTGACAAGAAACAATTCAGGGAAACAATTTAGACATGTGCCTGAAGTGCAGTCTTCTCTTGCTATGATTGTGATTCTCAGTGCAGGGAATGTCTTTGAAAGTCAGCAGTACTTTGTAAACCCTTTGACCCATCTAATATGATGGTTCAAGCCTCCTGGCAGGTGTTTTTATAGGAGCTTCACTAAAAGACTGTTACATAAAGACTGTTTTCCTATAGATATTAGGATTTGGAGGGCATAATTTAATAAATTCTGATCTTTGTGACAAAAACACAGCTTTCCAGAGGATAATAAATTTAGGTATGAAATACATATATAAAATCTATATGTATGCCCCTTTATTCTTTAATTAGATTATAAGCTATACCTTTCATGCTTGAAAATGGTAGAATACACAGATTTTAGTGACAAGTTATTTTTGTGCCATTCTGAATCTATAAAAATGGAAACTTCTCTTTTACTTCTAATTTAGTCCTGAAAAATTGTCTTAGAAGCCTGCACATATTTCCCAAGTATTTGGAAGAATATTTTACTAACCAAATTGGAAATGAAATAGATGCTCGAAAATATCTGATAACAGAATCGTGAGTTCTAAGTCTTGGAAATAGATTCAAAGACAAGGAAAATGACTTTTAGTTCTTCTTTGTATGTGTCTGTATTTCAAATATATAAAGGTATGTTAACTAGTAGGTAAGGCTAGAAATCAATCAAACTTGCTTATGTGACTCTCTTAGTTACTTTTCACTCGTTGCTGAGACAGAATACCTGACACCCAAAATTAGGGAAGGAAAGGTTTGTTTCTTACAGTTTCTCAAGGGTTTCAGTCCATACTTAGTTGGCTCCAAGGCAGTGTGGCGTGGCAGAACAGGCATTCATGGCGGCCGCCAAACAGCAAGGCGCACAGCCCAGCAAGAGCACAAGACCTGTGTTCCTCCCGCCTTACTCTGTCTGTCAGCTCCACCCCTGGGCGGGCACAGCACTCACATCACCAATCCCAGCACTGCACAACAAACCAATCACAAATGCCAGACTCAGCCCTGTCCAAATTAGATGAGGCCTTGGGGGGACACAGATCATCCAATACAGTGACAGTGATTTATTCCGATGGAGACAAACACATTTTATTACCAGTACATCCTCCTGAAATTGGGATGAGTAAGATGATTTGGAGAAGTAGATTGCTTAGTGTTTGTGGGTTACATTCTGTTACTTCTTTGCAAGCTGAGTTTGCAACTTCGTTTGGGCCATAGTTCACTGAATCTTACTGAAAATATATTAAAAATGCTTTTGAATAAACCCTAAGGAAAAACTTTACTTTGATGACAATTACCTGATTTATTCAATTTTCTCCAACCCAAACAGCTTCTCTTCACTATTGCTTTTAGTGTATGTGCTGCTGAAGTGAACACTCGTCATTAGTTTTTCATTTGGGTTTTTGTTTTTTGGAGCTGAGAATTGAACTCTGGGTCCTGCACATGCTAAGTATGAGCCTTACCACTAAGCTACATCCCCAGCCACTTTATTTTAGGAACTAATGTTTTAAAAAGCGGAGTGTAGTTTTATAGCAATTTATATGAACTCTTGGATGTTTTTCTATGATATATTTTATATTATAACAAAATAAAATTAAAGATTTCATTCTACAAAAATTGCTACTAGAGAAAATGATAATAGCTAACATAGGAACATGTGAAATTAAGGAGCTAAGAGGTGCTATTTCTAAAAGCTGGGTTTCCCAAGGTAAATTTCCTGAATATTAATTTCTACCACTAGGTACAGTAATTTTATTTTCCCAAAGCATAAGAATTTTCCTGTTCAGTGTTGTGTGTATCTTTGCAGAAATACAATGTCAGTCTTAAATCCTCTTTGCTATTAATAGAGAATCTCTTAAAATGTTATTTGGTGTGTGATGGGCAGTGATTGGACCTGTGTTACTGTCTACCAAATAATGCACAGAGCTCAGAAGTAAGTGCTGAAAAGTCATACCATTCCTGTTAACACTGGAAGGCTCATCTAGCCCTGTACCATGGTGTATAGACTGATAATAACCATTATTTATTTTCAGATTCTCTAACTCTCTAGATCTTTCCCCTAATGTTAACAAGTTTCATGTCTTATATTTTATAGTGATAAAAATGTTTTAATAGTTTTGTCAGTCATGTACATGTGAGAGTTAGCATGCTCTCTCTCTGTCTCTTTCTCTGTCTCTCTCTGTCTCTCTCACATACATGCCAGCACACAAACACACATAGACAAACATTTATTGTCTGCTTTCTTTTTCTTCCCATCTTTTTTTCCTGGTGTTTTAATATGGAAAAAGGGTTAATATCTTGCATTATTATTGTGTGAGGATGCCTTGACTGTAATTTATTTTGTTTCATGAGGACTTATGATTTCAATAATCTTACATTTATTTTTAGTAAAGTCATTTATTACATTTAGCAATATATTGGTTAAAATTGTTTACAAAGTAGAGAGAGCAACTCTTCTCTTAAAAAAAAAAAGGTCCTAAGGATGGAAGAGTTGGAGTTAACATAGCATATCATATATTTGGGTTTGTATTCTAATATTTTTTTTAATTTTCAAATGAAAATTATTTTCAAATATGATTCCAAATATGTGACATGCTACATTAATAGTACTTTAGAGATTGTAATGCTACCTATAATTCTCCTAAATTTAAGTAAGAGAACTTGAAATCAATAGGAAAAATTTAATTGGAGTTCTTTGTTATAAAATATATTTTTAGGATGACATCAAGTTATTTAAAATTGACCTTGGAATGGAGACTTCATACTTAAATCAAACTTTAAAGATAAGCAAAATAATCTTCAGGTGTTTTCAGCCATTGTGTAGTTCCTGTTGAGGATTCTCTCCAGCACTGGAGAAGCAGGAAATCTGTAGTTTACATTCTTCAGGATCAGATTATATTGTAGATTTTCTTTACACATTGTGTTAACTATATATTAAGTGACAGCCATAATTTTTCCTCTTACCTTTGGGAATTTCAAGAATACCACTTTCTTCTAATTTGTGTTACTTTTAAGTTCTTAGTTTTTAAGACTGTGTACTGTTAAATTATGGTATGACTGCATATCTAGACAACCTAAGTGTCTTTAGTGTATTGTGTTTTAAAGACTGTATACCTGTCTATTGGCTGGTTTTAAGGATTTGGGAAGGAAACTCCAAAATGAGATAAGCAAATATGAGTGGACTGGATGGTTATGATTACACATTTGTTTGTTTTAGGTTCTCTCTTTTTGCCACTTAGGATTTTGTCTTAGTATCAAGAATTACTGAGATAAAATATATTTGCCAAAAATTAGCCTCAACAATTAAGTTTTAAAATTGTCAGGGGCATAAAAAGAGATATCAGAACATTTTGGTGGTTTGAAGTTTCAATTGGCTGAATACTGATTTGTTTTCAAGTTTCAGAATATGTTCAGTGAATTTAATATGTACAGTCTTTTTGTGCTTTGGCTTCATCAAGACTGTCATTAGCCAAATAATATTTAAATGTCATAGTTTGTCCCATTGCTTTTTTGAGGACTGGAAAACTGGAAACTGTTAATATGACTCTCCAACAACATTGGTTTTTTGAGATATTAGTGTCTGGCTTGTCCTACTCCTGCTTGTATTTCACCTGATTTCTGTACTAAATGTAATTCCAGTGTCTAATTTGTTCATTTGTGCATTCCCTGACAATAGTATCACTTTGTTTTTTCCCCATACTCATCTTTAAACATAACTACAAATTGGTTTTTATTCACGTTAATGACAAAACAGATCCCTCTATTTTAATGTGTAAAACAGAAAAACAAGTGATTCTGGGAAGTCTGGAATGAATTAAATCAGCAGTGGGTATAGGAAAAAACACAAGAGACATGGAAATCATATCAAAATAACTTTTTTCACAGAAATGGAAACTTGCAAACTAAATGGTGAATGAGAAATTTAGAAAATTTCATCTCATTTAATATTTCTTTCATTTAATATTTATTAATTTTATGTTCAAACTGTAGTATATGCATATATATTATGATGGTTTATGCTAGCTGATATTTTTATCCTTTTCATATTTATATTTTAATTGGCCTTATAAGAAGATCTGAAAATATGAAGATGAGAAATAATTTGAGCAACTGCTCAGAGTGTTCATCAGTTGCTTAAAGTCCAGACAGACATTGTAAGCTCCAGTGGGCTTGTTTCAGGGTGAAAATAGACACAGTATATGACAAATAAGTAAAATTCAGTGGTGTGGTACAGGAAGAAGAAATATCTTACTTATGAGAGAATTGGAAGATCACCCATTTTCTAGATGCTCTTAAAGGCCCTCACATTGATGCTACTTACGTTAAAAGATAACTAATTTGAATTTAAATGGAGTCCTAGCTCTTCTTTGTGTTTCATCTCATGAGGTATTAGAGGAAACAAGGTGGACTGGAAATATCAGTCATTGGTCCAGTAGAGTACAAAAACCTAAGTAATACTGAATTTGCCTTTTCCATAGATCCATTGTGTCATCAACAGTGTATTGCCCATCTGAATGAATCATTTGTTTAATTTCTGATGCATTTGATCAGAAAGATTGATAATTGATGTCACTGGCTAAACACATAACTTATTTTTATGCTTTTCAGGCATCTCCAACTTTGAGGATTCCTCAAACATCATTACTGTTTCTTTTCTTTTCTTTTTTTTTTTCTTTTTTCTTTTTTTTTGGTCTTTTTGAGATAGGGTCTCACTATATAGTTCAGGCTGGTCTTGAGTTCACTTTGTAACCCAGGCTGGTCTCGAACTCGCCATGTTCCTCCTGCCTTAGCCTCCCAAGTACTGGGATTACTGGCATGCCCCATGACACCTGGCCCCATTCTTACTATTTCTGAGATCAGGACTAGGAGGCAACAAAGTAGACCATCTTGCCAGTCATGTTAACTTCTAATAACATGTTAATTACTGACCTTGGCAGGCTACTTTAAAAGGCCTCCAAAGCTTTCTTATTATTGGGAAAGAAGAGAATCAAGAGGAGAGGTCTGGGCAGAGAGAATGTATCTAAATACAGAAAGAAGTCTAACCTAACAGTCCAGAGGCAAGGTTCTAGTTTTCGAGTGTTGGTTTTACCATTTATTTGCACATGATCTTGATCTAATAATTACTTAACTATTTGGGTCTCTTTCCAAAAATAAGGAGATTACTTATGATCCTGATTTCCTTTATAGGCCTTTATATATTAAAATGAGTTAGTAGATATTTCTGTGTTTTCAGAAATTTCTCAGTACAGCCATGTACTACAGAGCAGCATTTTGGTCAAGGATGAACTGTGTGTACAGTAGTGGTCCTGTAAGATTGTGCCACCCAGTAGCAGCATCATACACATTATAGTTTATATAGGAATACTCTGCTGTGTTCTCATAATGGCAAAATCACCTAGTGATCATTGGCTCAGAACGTGTCCTTGATATTAGGCAATACATGACTGTATTAGGTAAATGTAGGAGATTCATATTATTTGCTTTAGAATAACTGAAAATGACCTTGAGAAAATATACCCTCTAAGTAGACTAACTAAACAATTCTCTGGCCATTTCCCTCTCTATGTAGGAACTAGTTTGACCACATTGCTACATAGACAGGACGTGGATGGGGACCATTGCATTCAGCTGTTTTTCTGTTTTATGAGAGCTGAATGTTTTCTGGGCAGCTAATCTTTGGCACCACAGGTTTCTTTCTTTTTCTTTTTTCTTCTTTTCTTTTCTTTGGTGGCACTGGGGATCAAACTCAGAGCCTCACACCTGCCAGACAGGCGCTTAAGCCACTGAGCCAAAACTCCCGGCCCTAGTTTTTTTAGGCAGGGTTGCACTGTGTGTAGCTCAGGCCTACGCCACCATGCCCTGCTGGCACCACAGCTTTGTTGTTCCCATAGTAGCATCTGGCACTGGGCTGATTTAACTGAGTCTGAGGTTTGCTCTTTTCAGAATGTGCTCTCTAGGCAGCTTCTGTGTGGCTCTGACATCACCACATGCTGCTGCTTCTGCTTTTTCTGCCTTCTAGCACCACATGTGAGCCTAAGACATTCTGACACCTACCATTTGGAACCTTTACTTGCTGAAAAATGTCGAGATTTTCGGACGAGATGAAGACAGATATAAGTGATCATTCTTCCCTGTCTCAGGAATAGGCTGAGGGCGTTTTTGGATAGACGTGTGAACTGCTGAAGTGATACATACAGTTCTGTTACTTTTGAGAGAGCACACACAGGTTTTGTGTAGATTTGGGTATGTTTTTCTTATTCCCTTTTGCACCTCTTTGATATGATACCAATTTGGCGACTATATAAGCAAAGGTTTTAGGATTGTTTTCTGGGTATGACTGCATAAATGACAAGAGGTGGTAGAGTGGTTCACATCCTTAGTCTTCATTTTTATTAAAAACCTCAGTAGGAAATTGGAGATATTTGATGATGAGCTTCTGTTAGGATCACTTTACTGTATAGATGTGCACTCTGATGATTGTCAAGTCTTAAATTACTAGGAGTAGTCTCTCCTGTTTGAGGGTCTTGCTGTTTGCCCTTTCTTTCTCACCTCAAAAAGTCTTAGTATTTTAAGACTGGAGGTGTGGTTGGTATATTAAAGAACAGGAGAAGTGCTAACTTGGTAAGTCTGTTTCTTCTAGTAACTAGTATTTAATTGATTGAAGAAGGGAGTTGAACTCTGCTATAAAATGAAAATTTAAAAAACCTAGTATTATTTTACTTACTGTTATGTTATGATCTTATGACGAAATAATAATTTGCTATATGTTGAGTGAACTGTTTCCTGTATTTCTCATTTGTTATTTTTTTCTTGAATCTCAAGTCCAGTTATATCACAAAGGTGATATATAATGATGTATAATTTGAGAGAGCAATTCCAATGACTCCAGCCTTTTTGAATTGCAAAACACATAAAGTGTTTGGATGAGAAGATAAACTGAACATTACATTATTGGAAGCTACAGCATACTGAAACTGTGGGTGGCGTGTGAGATCATATCCCACAGGCATCTTTGGAAATCTGCTTTTCAAGTGGCTATCAGTGGCAAGTGGAAAGAGAGAATGAATAGTGCCCAATGGACTTGTTCCTTATAATATAATAATAAAGGATTATTAGGATTATAATATCTATTTTTAGCAATTGGGAGGCAGTGAAGTCAAATGACTTATGTTATCAATAAGACCCATGAAGTACGCCATAAATGTTTGAAAACGTTTTACAGTAGGAACCTTGTAGTTCTTCAGTAAATAAAACTTTTTGCTTAGGGTTCTAGGTAGACTTGAGTTATAAAATGGGATTTTATTGCACATTTAAACTGTGTTCATCTTTTAACTGGATCCTTCCAATTGCAACAGTTTTTTCAATCACAGAATATGTGTCTTAGGTTTTATATAGTTATAGCATTTGCATATGTCTTCATGTTAGGATTTGCTTTTTTTTCAATGTAGATAATCACCTAGGAGTAAATGTGCATTTGGGGGTCTTACCTTGTGAGTAATATTGCTTTTACTGAGTCAGATGTATTTTATATTTTTTGAAGCATTTTTTTGTTTTGTTTTTTGTTTTTTACATTTGCAATTTATGGTTCTGGACAAGATTTCAACTGTAGCCACCGTCTTTACTTCCTGCTAGTTTAATGTACAATAGATTTTCAGCAAAGAAAGGGTTTTCTGGTATGTGAATTATTTTAAAAGACCTGGAGGTGAAAAAGAGTAATAGAATTAGACAAAAATGCCAAGATAAATCAAATTTATGCTCGTGTATGTTCTTTCTTTATAATCTTTACCATCATGTGTTATTCATTTTTTTCTGATTAATTTGTAGAGGGGACATATGTCTTATATTTTTAAAAATGTGGTGTCAAAAGCTGTAAGACTGGCCAGTGATTCTGAAAACAATGGCTTAGCGGTCCACAGTATTTAAGGTCCATGGTATTTAGTGCCAAATTGCCATCCGGGATTTTGAGGTGATAGTTTTGGCTCATGTGAAACTGAATCTATTCATTCCATTATGTATTAAAAATGGTTGCATGTTTTATTTTCTCTTTCTTAAAAAGAGTGTGTTTATGTTGATTGTTATAATAGACTTTTCTAAAACAAAGCAGGAAAGCAGTTGTTAGGACATACAGCATATGAATGACATATATGCCTGTGGAAAGCCACTAAACTTTTACATTTTTCAAGACTTGGTTTTATTTTTTTATTCATGTATTTATTTATTTTCAGTTTTCGAGACTAGAATAGTGGTTATCAGACTTCATCAAATTTTGTAACTTTTGTGTTTCAAAAACCTTGCAAGCATGAAAAGACAAACTGAAAACTGGGAGAAGATAATTGTCAGTTATATATCTGATGAGAAATTTGTATTTGGAATACATAAAGAACGTTTATAATTCACTATTAAGAATATAAGCCAGTTAAAATGAGCAGATTTGAAGAAATACCATTAACAATTAGGAAAAGCCAAAAAAAAATATTGAATACTTGTTCAACTCATTAGTGGTAAAAGAAATACAAATTAAACACCAGATAGAAATCACTTTATAGAAATTACCAGATAGAAATCACTTTAGCAGTACAATCGCTATAGTCAACAAACCAGTGAATAACAAGCGTCGCCAAGAAATGAACAAATGGCAGCCCTTATTCATTACACCTGTGCAGTTTCTTGAACCATTAAATTTGCAACCAGCATTTTCTCCTGCTGGGGATCCTCCATTCAAGACAGTTGAAATGTATGACCACACAAAAACTCATGTGAATATATGTATCAGCATTGTTATAACACCAAAAAAAAGTACAGAATGAATAAGCAGATGTAGTGTATCCTTAACAGTGGAATACTATTCAGCAATAAAAGGAAATAATAGACTATGGAGAATCTCGGAAGCTTATGCTAATTGAAGAAGTCAAACACGAAAGACCACATATTTTATGATTCCATTTCTATGAAATGTTCAGAAAAGGTGAGTGTGTAGAGAGGGTAGATCAGTGGGTACCCGGGGCCAGAAGCAGGAATGGGGATTGACTGGAGAGTCACAAAGAATGTTTTGTTTTGTTTTGTTGCGGCACCGGGGATTGAACTCACAGCCTTGTGCCTGGTGCTTAAGCCACTGAGCCAAACTCCCGGCCCTGGTTTTTTGAGGCAGGGTCGCACTATGTAGCTCAGGTCGGCCTTGCGCCGCGTTGTAGCCCAAGTCGGCCTCGAACTCACAACGCTCCGCCTACCTCAGCCTCCCGAGTGCTGGGATTAAAGGCGTGCGCCACCACGCCCGGCTACAAAGAATGTTTTTGAGAAAGAAATATTCTGAAATTGAATTTTGGTGATGTTTTACATTTATCAAACATCATTGAATTATACATGTAAGATGGATGAATTTACGAATGTAAATTATATCTCAATAAAAACCTCAAGACTGAAAATGTGAGTCCCAGGATCATTAGCTTCAGCATTGCCTGTAAACTTGTTAGCAGTGCAGGTCCCAGCTTCAGTGAGGCAGAAACGCTTGAATGGGGCAAGAAAACTGTTTTTAACAAGCCCTCCAGCTGATTCTGATTCAAGTTCAAATTTGAGAATTACTATTCTAGAATCAAGGAAAGTTAAATAGAGATATGTGTAGTTTTTGGTACTGTTTATGTACATTCAATCTTCCCTGTTCTTGTAACTGCAAGAAAGGTTTGAATTAAGGATTGTTCTAGTAGAATTAAACGAAATTACAGGGCAGTGCAAGTAAAAATAAACTAGTCTTTCATGTTCTTGATATGTCCTCCTGAAAAGCTTTATGATTGTGATGTTTGTGTACCACATGTGTTAGTAAATTCCTGTATTCTTTTAGGCTTGCCATTAGTTAATGAACATAGCATAAACAGGTTCATTTGCCATAACGACAGTGGAAGTTTAGATCCTTGAAAGGAATTATTTCTTCTAAATATTTACACAGTGTAATATAGCACAGCCAGAAATGTGCAGTGATCCCAAAAAAGTAAAGATCCAACTATAGATAAAAAAGTAAATGGAGCAGCCAGCTGGGTTGAGCAAGTCATTCTCTCCTTCCCTTTACTCAGTGTACTTTAAAAACCACAATTAGAAAGAAGTTTGATTTAGGGCAGTGGTTTTATACACGGCATGTGCTTTCAGGATTCTTTTCTCTGGATAGCCAAAAGACATTCTAATGATGGAGGCTGCTCCAGAATAGGGCAAACTGGAGACTTTCTGAAGGGTGTTACTTGAAGCATTTAGGTAGGGTCTCACTTGACTAGGGGTGATTATTCTGCTGAAGCTTAAGTTTCCTTCAGAGGAAAGTAGAGTTGTTGGAGGAAGGATAGGACAAATGTAAGAGATGAGGGAAAAGAGTGGGGATCAGGGCATGTAGATCAATAAATGTATGCCATTCATTAGTGGAATTTAGATTGTTAACCATACTGTTAAGAGGAGTAACAGTGAATGTAGCACAGACTATTGTTA
Organism: Dasyprocta punctata; assembly: GCA_004363535.1. NCBI lineage: Eukaryota > Metazoa > Chordata > Mammalia > Rodentia > Dasyproctidae > Dasyprocta > Dasyprocta punctata. Next base: position 48,982 of record RJWM01002477.1, on the reverse strand, counting down.
TGTCTAAAACTTCATTTAGTTGTAAGTAAAAAGAACTGGGCTATTTGTTGCTGGCAAACTATCTTTTTAATTATTTTACCTCTCACTGTCTCCTTTTGCTTCTCTTTGGATTGTCTGTGGGTTTTGTTGATATATTTTTAAAAGCTTTAAAAACGCAGTATTATTGAGCCCTGTTAGCAAAGTGTTAAACTATTCCATACTCACAGTTAGTCGTTCTGATTTTGACATGTGTTGTGGCTTAGCTAATAAAGGAGTAGAAGAGCTGTGGCAGTGGCATATACCTGTAATTCCATTGTCATCGGAGGCTAAGGCAGGAGGATTGCAAGTTCAAGCCAAACCTGAGCAGTTTAGGGAGACTGTCTCAAAATAAAAAATAAAGAAGAGTTGGTGGTAGAGCTCAGTGCAGAAGCCCTGGGCCCAATCCTCAGGACTAAAGAGAAAGAGAAAAGGGAGAGAGGAAAAGGAGGGACAGAATACTTACTAAGTATCATTCTAAAAAGATTTGTGTCAGAGCAATGTGAATTCCTCATATTTATTAATAGACAAACTTCTGTGGATGCCTGAGTTAAAACAAGAACAATTTAAAAAATGGATTAGAAGAGTGAATGAAGCAAACTTTTCCCCCTTTTTTTAAAAAAAATGTTCTTGTAATTCTTTATTCATCTCTCACATTAATATCTCAAATTTCAATTGGGGAAGGATACATCTGGATAGTCTTTTATTATATGATCAAATGCAAATTGAGTACATACAAAATTAATAATTTTGGAGTTTGTAAGAGTCAGGAAAATCACACTTTTGAGTTTATTGGGAGAATGGCATATAAACTGACATATCATATTTTCTAGGTCAGTATGTTTCAAAGTATTGACCAAAGAACATTTTAGTTGTAAAATTAGAACAGCCTCAGCCTTCAGAAGTCTCTGCCCTCTGAATGTATGTGTCTTGTTAATAGTGAACCTGGAATATCTGCAGTCCTGCTGAGACAACAGTTTTCTCCACAGCTGGTGTTCCTTTTCCTAAGGTGCTTTATTTATCCCAGAATCAGTTTACCCTTTGCCCTGTCTAATGCCACTTGCTCACCTGGCCTTGTGGCCAGTCCTCAGCTCCTTTAATGGTGCCATGCAGTACTTGTAACAGCTTCCTCTTGTCTCATGTACACAAAGGGAAAAATAAAGTAAGGACTTTTTCAAAAGGAAAGCAGAAGATGATGAAGGCAAAGGAGAGAGAATGACAGAGGATTACTGTGAAAAGTAATGGAGAATGGCAGTTTCTGCTCTTGCCATTCTTTGTCAGAAAATTGCTTCTACCTCCCTCAGTAGAGGTTCTCAACCTACAAGGTCTCCATCTTCTTTCTTCTTTAGTTTGTTGATCGCCCCCCACCATGCCCCATAGCAGCATTTAAAAGAACCATTGAATCTATCACCTCTGTCCTTCCATGACCCACTCACAGCAGTAAAAGTGACTTAAATGTATTGTTTTGATACTTGTGGCACATCATAAGCCTGGCGTGCCAATAGGAGAATCTGATTCTCTGTTGAATATTATATTTTTAATGGCAGAGCAGAATAGGCAGATAGCGCTGTGAGAAACCCTGCACTCCAAACTAAAGTTCTGCTTAGTAGATGTTAATTTGGGTCTGATATTTTTAGAGTTACTCTGTTGCTGTGAAGTGTTCTTTTCATCCATGTGATATAGGGCAATGAAGGAAAAGTAGCCAAGTGAATTCTCTACTGGTAAAAATGGCTTTGTGGATGAGATGTAATAGGATATCCATCTGGGATCTTCTGGTTCATAAACTTTTCAGATTCCCCCAGGGTTAGTATGGATCACCTGTGTGATAACTGTACCATTGCTGAAGTTATTGTCTTTGGAAAATGCTCATTTTGGAGAGAAATAATAGCTAAGACTTTTTTTTTTTTTTTTTTAACATTGGTAATTGAATTACTTCTAACTAGTGTTCCACCAGATGGTGCTAGTGTTACATATTTGAAGCTAAACTGCTTTGATATCCTTGAAATACCAGCTGTGAGTTGTGATTTTCCCCCCAGCTCTACTGTATCTTACCCTGAGTGTTTTCTTCACACACACACTACTTTCCTGGTACACTATTGCGTTGTCTCCCATTTTTTGTTTTGTGGATACGAGCTAGATGAGCCTTTATGATTATAAAGGGTAACTTGGAAAATGATTGCAAGAGGCTAAGGACTGAGACACAAAGATAGATAAAATGTACTTTCTTGTAAAATTTCTCATCATCCATTTGCTTCTCATCTGATCTGTGTGTAAAAATTGAAAACTTGTTCTTGAATTTTCTGCTTAGTCACTGTTCTTTATGTTATCATAGCAATGCCGTAAAATATAATTTTTTAAGATCTTCTAGAGGTCAGGCTCAGAGGTCCTTATTAACAAATGATATGTTTTGTTTTGTTTTGTTTTGTTTTGTTGGTACTGGGAATCAAACTCAGGACCTCACACTTACAGGCAGGTGCTGTGCCACTGAGCTAAATCCCTGGTAACAAATAATACTTTTTTTTTTTTTTGCTTGATTTAAATTAAAAGTAACCTTAATAATTTTAAAAGAAACTTGTGTGACATTTTAAAAAATTGCCCATTGTCTGATACCAGATTTACTGGTCAATTTAATAATTGTCCTTAGCTTTAAACTTTTTTGACTACAAATAACTATTATGTGGGTATTGCAGAAAATAAAGACGAATGTAATTAAAGGAATAATTCATGCATAAGTACTGCTAATATAGTACACAAATATTTTTCTTTTAGTATATACATGTATGTAAAAACTGTCAAAGTTGGGCTCATATGCCTTTATAGATTTATTGCTAGTTACAAATATATAGTGATAAGTCATCTTTTCGTTTAATGATTCATGAATATTTTACATGAGGTTAAAATATTTTGTGGTAATTGTTAAGGACAGCATAATTTTCCATTTAATGAACATTTTATTAACAGGCATTATTTTAGGCTTGTTTTTTTTTGTTTGGTTACTGATATGCTATGATTAGTAGTGCTATTTATTTTTGTGTGATTCTCAGCTTTTCAAATAAATACCTAAAAATAACTAGTTCAGAGCGAAGTCACATTTTTTTGACTTTTGCTCTAATTTTTCAGATTACCATCAGAGAGTCCTACATTTAAACATCTTTATCAGCGTTTGGTTTTGTTTGTTTCACTGTACATTCTTCATCTGCAGATTGCCTTAGTTTTTACAGTTCATGAAATGATAATCATCATTAAATAAAGAAATTGAAAATAACTTTGATTTTTTTTAGACTAAGCTGTATCCCTTAAACATTAAATCCCGGCGCTCCTTCCATTTATGGTGGTTTGAGTTTTGGCCTTGTTTCCCAGGCCTAACGTGCACCCGGCTGTCCTTTCACACTGCAGAACAGGTTACCTCATGTGCAGAGCAGAAAGTGAAAATCTGTGTTGGTTAATATTTTTAGTGCTTTCTGTTACCTGTTGAGTCTAATTAACTCACTTAACCTCCTTTGCTATGAATGTTTGTAGTCTGAAAAGTTGAAAGAACAGTCTGTAGATAAACTTTAGTGAAATGAACCAGGCAGTTAGCATAGTGGCTATTTTGTACATTTTTTTCTGAGGGTGGGGCAGTGCAGGCAGAAAGAAGAAGAGGAAGGTGTCACATGTTAATAGGACTTAAGGATTCTAAGGAAGAATTACACATCAGTTTGTATTAGTTTAGGAAACATTTCTTGACTGTTTTTCATATCTTACTAAATAACTACATTTTCATTTAAGTAAATTACCTTTGTATTAAATTGTCTTGTTAACATAAGGAAAATGTAATTTATTTTAAAATCAGAAGAAACAAAACTACTTTCATTTTATGAAATTGGGAAAGTGGAAGAGATTCATACAAAGGCTTCATGAAACCTTACAAATGAATGTGAAAATGACTAGCCCACTAACTTAAAAAAATAAACCAAAGAAAAACTTGTCTTATTTTCTTGTGTAAAGAATTCCACCTTCCTGTTTCAATTTGGTAAAAAAAACAAAACAAAACAAAAAAAAAAAAAACAACTCAAAATATTATCTTGCTATCTGTGATCATTGTAAGAACAGGATGTATAAACCTGCTTTTTTATTTTTATTAGTACATGTTTGCAGTACATAATGATTGCATTCATCATGGAGAATTGATACATGTACATAACACATTTTATTTTCCTCCTTGTCCCCTTCTCTCCCTCTCTCCTCCCCTTCGTCCCTTGGTCCCCTTCCCTTTTGTAAAAGATTGATCTCCCCAGCAAACTTGTTTTTAAAAATTTCATCGACACGCAGTCTAGTGGTAGTTTGTTTTGAACTGCAAAGATATGCCGTGTACAGGAACCTAGCAATCTCAGTGAACATAAACATTATATGCCATAAGCATGAGCTAAGATTAATAATATCAACAAAAACAAAAATTGAGATAGAGGAATTAGAGGAGGAGGAAAGGAAAAGGAGGGAAGGGGAGGAGATTAAAAAAAGAAAACAAGCTGTATTATGTACATATACCCATTCCCCAAGACGGTTATAAAATGAGTGTACTGCAAACATGTACTAGTAAAAACAATGCTGAGAATATAAAAATGAAATAAATATACAGTCTGTCATGGTAGAAAAGACTTACAAACTGGGCATACCGATTCTGTGATTTAAAAATGTATCTTTTAGAAAGAAGACAAATTATACTAGTTAATGATCAGTTTTATGTAAGTAACATTGAAGTTTACTTGGGACCACAAAATACAGCATTTTTAACTTACAGCGTTTTTTGAGAAAACATTTAATGAATTTAAAAGTAAATGCATCTATACTGTAGATGTTTTACTTGCTTTTTAGATTATGAAGGTATAGTTTGTTTACTTAAAATGAAAAGATCCCAAATAGTGCTTTATTAGATAAAAATTTTAAATTACTCATTTAATAGTGGAATCCCAAAAGATCCCAAATAGTGCTTTGTTAGATAAAAAATTTTAAGTTGTTCATTTAATTAGAAGGGAATTAGGATATTAATATATAGGTGTGACAAATGTTACTCTAATGTTAGCTTATGAAAATACAGTCATATATTTAAGGTTGAGATACCATATATATTTATTTAGGTGATTGTCTAAACTTTACCAATTTTAAGGGCCTTCAGAGTACTGAAATAATCTGGAAACATTAGTTCAGTTACAGCTCTGTCAGTTAAAATTCCCCAAATAATAAATTCTGCTTAGTCAAGTGTCCTGCATGCTAAAATATACAAAATAATCAAACTGGTAAAATTTTGAGCCTAGCTATTTGTACAGGAAAGAAATTTGTTTTGTGAAATATAATACTTCCTAACTACTCATTAAATTAGATATGTGAATATTGCACAAAGTTCATTTTTGCTTTCTTCAATATATTAGAAATAATTAAAATATTTCTCAATAGTTCATTGAGAAATTTCTCATTAAACAGAAGTGCCTTATAAATCTAGCATGCTTCTGGTGAATGTCTATCCTTAAACTCCAAATAGGAATGAAGAGATGGTGAGGGAACACATTGTAGCTTTTGTTCTTAGCAACTTCTGGATAAAATCATCACCACTCTCAGTTTGATTTGTTTCATTTACTTCTTGTCACATATATTTTTTAGTTTTTTTCTGATTTATATTGAAATAATCAGTTTGAGGTTTTTGTTCATTTAGATTATTTAAGCTTTCTGATCTGTGCTTAGTACCGAACTGTTTATTGGACTCATACCATTCAGTAACTAAAGCATATAAAATTTACTACATTTTGTATTGATTTAATATTAATGTTAATCTAAAATCTTTGGGTGCAGTGTGTCACATCTGTTTTGTATTCCTCTGTTTAAAAGAAGTGGCAGTATGGTATTTAGAAGAATATTTATTATCTGAGTGTTTTTCTTTGCAGCAGTTCCCCTCAGTCTATTGAGAATTATAACTTCTAAGAGACAGTGAATCACCCAGCAAATTCTCAGGAACCCAACTGCTAATAGCCACAGATAATTTGAATTTTAATTTACCATTTAGTTCCCTTTGCTAAAGTAGTTACAATTTTGGAGGTTTCTGGAAATGGTAGAAAATTAATTTGTAGTGAGACGTTTTAAAATATTCTTTTTTTTCCTAGCAATAGGTCCAACCTATACTTCATAGACATACTAGCCTTTTAGAACACACTTCACTGGATTTAGTGCTGCTTTGTGTTTCCAAAGGAGTTTTCCATAGCTCTGACTGAATATTCTTATCCTGTGATCATGTTTCTTAACCTCTTTTGGGGACATGGATTTCTTTAAATAATCAGTAGTCAAAGCTATAACTCTTTTTCCTAGAGCGGGAAATGCATCAACACAAACATTTTTTGTACAGTTTTTATTAATCCTGTTTCTCTCTGCCCAGTATCTAGCAGCCCCAGGTTAGGAAGCACTGCTGTCCCAGAACTGTTAAATCACTTTTAATATTTAGTTGTAGCATCACATTATCATGCTACACTAATAATTTTCTTCACTTTAAGCTTTATTTAATGCTTTATTTTCTTCTTGATCATTATATAGAGGATAGGCATAATCAAAGTCTTATTTTGGGAAAAACCAATTCCCCTCCCTTTTTTTTTCAGTAATGAGACCTGAATCCCACGGCCTTTACACTGAGCAGTATCCCCAGCTTTTTAAAATTTTGAAACAGGATCTCATTAAATTGCCTGCGTTAGCTAGATTCAATCTTTTTAATCTTCCTGCCTCAGCCTCATAGAGTGCTAGCAGTATAGGTGTGTGCTACCATGCTCAGCTCACCCTAATTCTTTTAAAGGTTGTTTTGTTTTGTTTTGTATGTATGTATGTGTTTATTTATTTTTAATTTTGAGATAGAGTCTTGCTAAGTTGCCTAGGCTGACCTTGAACTGGTGAACCACCTGCTGCAGCTTGCTGAGCAGCTGGAATTATAGGCATATTCTATCACATCTATCTGTTGGTGTTGTTTTTTAGTACTGAGAATTGAACTCACAACTGTGCTTGCCAGGCAGACACTGTGCCACTCAGCTATATCCCTGGCACAGTTTCTTTTAATTTTAAAGTTGATCCCTGAAATTTTAGAAGAAATTTGACCTTCTGTATGGTTTAGGTTTTATCTTAGGTACATAAGAAAACAAAACTCAGTTTATCGGGTTAAAGATGAAGACAATGAAAGATAGAGATAAGTTCTTATAGATCTGTTGTTGAAGTAGTTTAGGAAAGATTTATTTGCCATCAAAAAATGAGTGCTCATTTTAATGAAAGATTTTGAAAAATTTTAGGAGTTGTTAGGTTATGTGGGTTAAGAGCTCAGATTACACCAGGCATGATGGCACACACCCATAATTTCAGCACTCTGGGAGGCTAAGGCAGGAGGATTGCAAGTTCAAGTCCAGCCTCAGTAACTTGGTGACTTAGTGAGACCCTGTCTCCAAAAAAACAAAAAAACAAACAAAAAAACCAAAAAACCAAAAAAAAAAAAAAAAAAGAAAAAGAAAAAAAAGATATATAAATATAAAAGATCTGGGAATGTAGCTCTGTGAAAAGTGAATTCAATCCCTAGTGCTGGGAGGGGGAAAAATACTCAGATCAAGCAGATTACAATCCAAATCCAGTTCAGTCGACCTTTGGCATGTTGCTTTCCTATAAAATAAGGCTAGTGGCTGCCTCAAGTTGTTGTATATGTCCATACTCAATTGAGTGAGAAAAAGGACTGGGAATGTAAGTCAGTGTGAAGGCCTTGGGTTCAATCCCCAGTACCACTCATAAAAAGTAGAATTAACAATAAACTATTGGTCAGGGCATGGTGGTGCTTGTCTGTAATCCCAGCACTCAAGAGGCAGAGGTGGGAGGATCAAGAGGATGGCCAGGAGTTCTAGGCAAGCCTTGGCTATATAGTGAGTTCAAGGTTAACTCGAACTACATAGCATGACCCTTTCTTTATCCACCCCCACTAAGAAATAAATAAATAAATAATTCAGTTGAGTTCTCCAAAGACAAGGAGTAGCAAACAAACTTTTGCACACTGTATTTTTCGATATTCAGTTATTACAATAGGGCAGTGTGTTAAAGAGCTATTCATGAAACCAATCTGATAACTGAAGTGGACAGTGAGGAGCAGAGAAAGGGAATGGTTGCTATGTGTGGATTAAAAATTGAGCACTAACATGTTTCTGCTTTTGAATCCTGACACCCAGGTGATCATGTGGTATAGAGTTGCTGTGACCCACGCAACCAGCAGGGTCCTGAGAGGGGGTGATGAGAGATTAAAAAAAAAAAAATACTAGACACATAGTAAAAGGAAAGCTGGAACTGGGTGGGACCTGACCTCTCAGATGGAGAGGCAGTGACAGCTTAGCACAGTCCGCATCTTTACCTATACACAGTAAAAAGGGGAGAAGTGTGTGATGGGGTGAAAAGTGCAAAGTCTCAGTGTTTTGCTGAGAACACTGAAAGTGAAAAATTCTCAGCTCTCTGTGCTGCAGTTAACAGGGAGGAACACCAAGGCCAGACACCTGCTGGACTGGCTTTGCTCTTGTTCCAACAACTTGTTCACATGGCTCGCCTCTGGAGCTCCATGTTCTCAGGGCTGGCCTTGCTCTAGCCCCAAGTGTGTGGTCCATCTCCAGCTCAGCTCCCCACATAGAGCCACAGGTATTATATATACTTAGGGTAGATGACATTCCTTTCATATGATGTCATAAAGGAGAACTCTAATTTTAAGATGTTTGATGAATATACATTTGTATAAATGTAACCATCATGTAAATGTCAGCTCTAAGAGAGTTTGTGGTTTGTAGAGTATTTGGAACTGTTGAAGAAAGGAAGAGGATGATGTATATGATGTTTTCAGTAAATAAGTGATGAAATGAAATGGTTTAATACTAGCCTAAAGTGAAAGGCTTCAGAGTCACTTAAAACATGATTTTAAACCCACCTGAAAAGAAGTAAGATGACATCCTATTTGATCTCTTTCTTTTTTACATAGTGGTTATTGATATAACCAGGTAATAACAATATCAGTGTTTACGGCAATGTTTTATTTGTATGTTTATGTGTGCTCAAATCTACACATATGAGTATGTGCTTTCCAAGGAGGTTTAGAATAATTTATTCAGATGGAAATCATAAATGTCAGTTAAGAGTGGATTCTAAACACAGGAGAAGCTAAGGATTCATTTTGTTCATCAGTAAACTATCTTTATCAGTGACAGAGAAAACAATGAATAGATTCATGGATTTAAGCCTGTGTATTTGCTATATGGAAAAGACAAATATTGCTTAATCACTTTACACTGATGAAATAGTAGGTGCTATAGGTATCATTGAGACATAAGGAGATTACTTTGCCCATTAATTTTTTAGCTAGTTCGTTTATTTCTTTTCTTTGATCAGGTAGAAAACTTGGTAAGTAACAATCCTCCTTTTCTTTCTTAGTATCGTCAGTGAAGCAGGAGCATCAATCTATAGTGTGAGCCCTGAGGCCAACAAAGAGATGCCAGGGCTGGATCCTAATCTGAGAAGTGCAGGTAAGAAACTATCACAAAAGCATGTGATTATGGACTTGTATATGTGGCAAGCTAAATATTTTACATATCCAAGAAAATTTAAATGATATGCCATATGCGTAAGAATTGGTATGTTAGAAAGAATGTGTTCAGTTGGAATAATAGTTGGAATTATGGAAAAGAAGACTACAGTGTTGTTTTTAAAGAATACTACATAATACTCTAGAGAACAGTGAAAAATTAACATGAAACCACTTTATGAAAATTAAATGCTAGTGTTCAAAAATAAGAAATAATAAAACACTCTAAGATCTTTATTATTATTATTACAGAATACTAGTTATTAGAACTTTTTGCTGGCAATAAGTAATATGTTAACATAGTAATATTCATAGTGCAAATACACTAAATAAATATACACAGGCTTTCAGTTTATTGCTAAGTATTTGTCAAATGACTAGTCTTTGGTTTTCTAATAAAGTTTGTTATTTGCTAGTGTGATGCTTTTAAAAAGCTTTTATTTTAGTTGTGCTTAATTGTTTGATGTCTGATGTGGAATAGTTAAAATGTATTTAAAGGAATACTTTGATACATCTAGAGGAAGCAATTGATATCACTGGCAAAATATTAGGTCAATCAAAGCATTTTTCTGGGCAATAGAGGAGTTATATAGATCAATTTGTTAACATTACACGTTTTCTTTCTTTTTTTTTAAATGAGTGAATGAATAAATTTTTTTTTGTTTTTTGTTTTTTTATTTAAGAGAAAAAAAGACACATATGAGAAAGACGAAAAGCAAAAGAGACAAACAAATGACTAGAGCAAATGCACAACAGTAACATAGGTTTACAAACGAGGATGATAGAAACGACAGTGGTTGCAATATTGCATATCGTTACCTTCAAGATGGTTGTTTACATTAACAGATATAGACATGTAAAATTGATCTAATCATATGAGTATTAACTGTTCTTTCTCAGTAACTAATACATTCAGCAGTATGTTCGTTTTAGTTATGTTACATATGCATATATACAAATTTATATCTTTTTCCTTTTCCCATCCCTCTTTCCCCCTTTTCCCTTCCCAGTTACTTTTGCTCTTTAAGCAGTTTTTTACTAGGCTTTTTATTTCTTTAAATTTTCATATTAGATTTCTTTGGCTGTCCTTGAAATTTATACCTGCAAGTATATTTTTGTAGTGTTTCAAGTTAATCTAAACCTAAAAACTGTATTTTTTTTACATCTGAAAATCCTTGTAGTTTCTCTTCAGTTGTTTGTTCCATGTCTAAATCCCCTATGTAAAATTATCAGTTTCTCAAACTCAAATCTCAACATACACTCTCGCTTCTTCTATGAGAATCTTCCCTGTCCCATCGGCTCAGCCTGGTTGCAGCTTGCTTACCTGGTATTCTTTAGTGCTTGCCTTACAATAATATATAATAATAATGGTAGAAGTGGAAATAGTACTCATGGCAGGAACTGCTAATTCTAATCTTTCTTAAGCATTTGATATACATGAAACATTGTAAGAAATGCGTTACCAGGATTATTTTATTTTATTCTAACAATTGCCTGAGACTGTTCTTTGACTTTACAGATGAGGAAACTATAGCTTAGCATCCAGTAAGTGTGTACGTGATAATTTTCTTTATAAAAAATAAAATCCATAACTTCCCAAGTTGGCACTGAAAGGGTTCTGGATTTTACCTTTAAACCCACCTATAGTTTGGGTGTGATTTGTCCTCCAAAGATTCAAGTGCTGAGAGCTTAGTGTCACTACTGTCACAGTATTGACAGGTGGTGGAATCTTGGGAGTTAAAGACCTAATGCAGGATAATTAGGTTATGAGTATATTGGTCTTGGAAAATACTCATTCTGGTCTTGTGGAATAAGTTAGTTTTCAAGAGAGGCCATCCCCTTGTGCTTTATCCCTTCTGTACATGGTTAGTTCCTATTCAGACATAAAACCAAAATCCATCTTTTCATTATTCTGTCTAGTATGGTGAAGCTTTTAGAACTTTCAGTAACACAAACATCCTGCTGTGGCTTGGGTGCCGTAGATTCACTCCCATTAGTCTGTGTAGTCTGTTGCAATGTGAGACTCAATTTCTATGTCAGTTGTTTAAAGCAAAAAAAAAAAAAAAAAAATTATTATTTTTTTTTTTTTGTATTTTTGAGATTGGGTTTCACTATGCAGTTCAGGCTGGCCTTGAACACACTTTGTAGCCCAGGCTGACCCCAAACTAACAGCAGTTCTCCTGCCTCAGCCTCCCAAGGGCTGGGATTACAGGTGTGTGCCACTATGCTTGGTTAAGCATCTTTTTAATTATACTCATGTATTTTTTTTCCAAGTTTAGACTCACTTCTAAATACTTTTAAAACTCTGTATAATGTTGAGTGAAATTCTGTTAAATCTGTACTTCTATCTTGATTCTGTACATTTTATTTTTATTGCTCATGGTTTTATGGATAAAATTATGTATCAATCAGTGTTCAAAGGAGAAACAGATCTAATACAAGATATACAAATATGTAAGAATTTACAAGTTGGGTTTACAATGGCTGCCCACAGAGTCAGATATGGAAGAGTGCAAAAAGGTCAGTCTGTGCACTGGAGATCTGGAAGGATCCAGGTGAAGGCCTGGAGCTCACCATAATATCCCATGTGAGTCCATATCAGGAGACTGAAAGGTTTTCAGTAGAAGGCTGAAAGGTCTTCACTGGAGGGCTGAAGGACTGAATTCCACAGTGGAAGTCAGGAGACAATGTCCAAGGCGAAGGTGAAGACTGGAGCTCCTCTGAGAAACAGAAGCAAGCCTTCCTTCTTTGTTTCCCTTTTATACCACTCTGACCACAATTTTTCCTAGGCTGGGTCTTCCACAACCAAACCATACTGAGCCAGTTTAGTTGGACATTTCTCACTCAAGTTGAAACAACCAATTAACTATCACAAATTATATAATAAATAATTTATGTACATATGATTAGCAGGTTCTTCACAATATTTTAAAAAATTTTTTTAATTTTAAATTATTCCTCTTGTAATTACAATTACCATTTGACCAACATCTCCTTATTTCTTTCACTCTCCATTTCATCTTAGTGATCATTGATTGCATATGAACACTGGCTTTTGTCTGTATGTCTTGAAATTCAGCCACCTGACTGAAATCTGATCAGTTCTGGCAGTTTATCAGTTCACTTGCTGTTTGAGTAGTTTAGGGAGACAATCATCTGCAAATAATAATAATAATAATAATAAATATAGTGTTTATCATTTCAATATATGTAGCTCCTTTTTTTGTCAAAGTGCATTGACTAGAATTTTTCAAACAGTGGTAAATGGTAGCAGTGATCCAGCAAAATATTGATGTCATATGTGGACAAAACAATATTTGGCATGCATTTGAATATACTGAATTTTAAAAAATAAAATAGCTTCATTGACATATAATACACATAACATAAAATTTATCCTTTTAAAGTATACAATTCAATGTTTTTAGTATAGTCAGAGTTGTACAATTATCACAATCCAGTTTTTGGGTATCTTTATTACCCCTAAAAAGAAACCTATGCCCACTAGCAGTCACTTATGTTTCTTTTCCCATCTACCACCCCAACAACCCTGGATGCTCTTCTGTATCTATATGGATTCACCTGCTCTGGACATTTCATATAAATATAATCTTACAATATGTGCTCCTTTCTGGCTAGCTTCTTTCACTTAGCATAATGTTCTTGGGTTCATCTATGTGATAGCAGGTACTAGCACTTCATTCCTTTTTATTAGCAAATAATACTTTATTGTATGGATATACCACATTTTGTTTATTCATCAGCTGATGGATATTTATTTTTACTTTTTTGGCTATTGTAAATAGTGCTGCTGTGTATATTCATGTATCGGCTCTTACATAAACTTATGTTTCCATTTCTCTTGAGTGTATACCTAAGAGTAAATTTTGAGGCATATAGTAAGACTATGATTAACATTTTCTGAATGTCTTTTTGACTTCTATACTATGCTCTTCTCATCTTCATTCCTTGACTCTTTCACTGCTCCTTTCTTTTCTTCTTCTTCTCTCTCTCTCTCTTTTTTTTTTTTTTTTTTTTTTTTTTTTTTTTTTTGGTACCAGGGGTCGAACTCATGACCTTGCACTTGCCAGGCAGGCACTTATGCTGCTGAGCTAAATTTCTGGCCTTTTCTGTCTTTAATAGTAAATGTTCCTCAAATTTGGGACCATAATATCCTTGTCTTGTAATGCTTTTAATCAGTTATTTAATAAGCTCTTCCTTACGCTTTAAAAACATTATGTACTTACAGTTTTTCATTAAGAGAAGATTAGAAGAGTCTGCTATTCTTGGTCCATATTAATACTTTCCTTTTAATTTTGAAAGTAAGGTATCATACTTGGGATAGAATACTGCAACATCCATATGCTATAAGCTCTTCCTGAGTTGCCTCTCAGTCAGTAATCTGTTGTTAGCATGACCATTCTCAACCTGAGCTCTGAATTGGTACTGTGTGCTGAATACCTCTTGGTGATCCTCCCATCAGGAAATCAGCATCATCATCTCGCTGAAGCTTGGATGTATAACTGTTGAGCACTATTTGAAATAATGTTCATTCTCTGCCTGCTCCCTTTCTCTTCTATGCTTGCGTTTTTGTACTGCATAGAGTGTACAGCATCTGAGAGGGAAATACCAGTTCTGAAAACACTGGGATATCTTTCAAAGTTGTATATTGTGGATGCTGTAACTCCAGAGAATCTTTGGACTTACTGTAAGCTTAATATGTCACCTGGAAGCCATAATTTTCATTACATTGTTCTGCTATATTTAGTCATATTAAATAGAAAAGAGGTCACAGATCAGAAGAGAACCAGATAGAAGATAGTTTTTTAAAGAAAACCTTTTGTATGGTTTAGAAATTTTTAAGTATGACAATATGCCTGAACTTACCAAGTTATGCAACTGTTCTAACCAGTTTCTGTGTTTAGATTTTCATAACATGGGTTTCCCAATAAGCCTAGATTTGCTAGATTTACTCATTATTGATGTCCTTTTGTTGGATTTTTGATACGGCTTTCCTATACATTAAATGTTCTGATGCCTATATTTTTGGCTTACTGTTGTGGTTTTTAAAAAACTTTTAAAAGTATTTTGGCAATATATATGTGTGTGTGTATATGAAAATCATTCTTACTGTGGTATACATTTAAAGGGTGGAATATATAAATATTTGCTTTGGGAAATTCAAGTATATCTCTAGTAGCACTGTATTTTCAATCTGTAATTATAAGTGTAGTTATTAGAATAAAATATTTCTACTGCAGAGTATAATACTTCACTATGATTTTTGATAGGAAGGTATATGTGGACATCTTGGAATTCCTAGCTATTTTATGGGAGAAAGAGGCAGATTGTGTGACACTAGCTTATTGTTATTTTAGGATTTTTCAAGCTGCCATTGTTACTATATGTTAGAGCTGGTAATAAGGGATATTAAAAAAATTTTAGTAACCATGCAGTGAACTGTTCACAACAGATCTTATCTCTGATGAGAGAGAGCACAAGTCAGCAACTGGAGAATTGGATAGTTGATGGTAAGGAGGTGACTTTTGCTGCTAGACCTTAAACAGTTTAATATGAAAACAAATTTGAGATTTCTTTTGATGGTCTTAATGTTTTTGCTTACTAATTTACAGTCTATCCACCTTATGTGAGTAGGTGACACTGATTAACTTTCATGTATTTAGGAAGTAGAAATTGTGTATATGTCAGGACTCATGGTAACTATGCTACTTGGGACTGGATAGGGTAGGTGGCTTTAGGAGCATCTGTAAGATTCATAATCAGAATCTATTCACTAGCTAAATCTACTTTGTAAGTTAAATTAGATATGAAGTTTTATTAGTATTTGCTAAAATAAATTGATGACAGTAAATGATGATCAAGTGCAAATCATGAAACAGATAAAGTTATATCTGGAGTTGATTTTCAAGTTTCTTGAGCATGCATTGTAATGGTCAAAAAAGGGATAAGGTTAGACCTGCGTGTGAGAGAGACTAGCAACTGGGATTCTTAGCACTTCCCAGTATACCCTTGCAGTCATGTTCAAAGCCATACAAGTGCATTTACTAGCCAACAGGCTCAGTCTCTGCATTAAGTAAGATATGATTCCAGTTTGGTGTGATGGCTCAGACCTATAATCCCAGCACTCTGGGAGGCTAAGGCAGGAGGATTCCAAGTTCAAGTTCAACCTGGGCAACTTAATAACTTAGCAAGACCCAGTATCAAAATAAACATAAAAAAGGCCTGGGAATGTAGCTCAGTTCAGTGGCCCTGCGTTCAGTCTCCAGCCCAACCCCAAGAAAAAACCAGTATGATTCTGTCACTTATTCATTGCAATAAGGATCTTTTGCTAATCAGTGTATTCAATATATGTCATATTTATAATAGTACAGAGTTCTTGAAAAGTGAAAAAAATGGAAAGTAAAACCTTACTTTCTCTTTAAACATGAGATATCATATTATGTTTTACTTAAAGAGTGAATTGATAATTGTATAACTATGGAAACTAAGTGTTTTGTTGGTTTTTCTAAATCTATAATCCTTTGAATCTGTTTGCTTAAAACTGTCCCAGTAGTTCTTTTGGCATATAATTAGTCCTGAAATTTTGCATTCTGTTTTTGAATGAAAAAGGAGAATTTTGAGTCTTACATTGTTCGTCTTTGGAGGGGAAGAGAAGGGACAGGATTAAGTGCTTATATTATGAATAACGAACGTAAGTAATTATCTGAGTACTGCTTTTCACATTAAATCATACTTGTTGTCTGATTCTGTTTTTTCAGTTTCCATAGCAAGGCGTGTACAAGATCCATTAGCTGAGCTAGTGAAAATTGAGCCGAAGCACATTGGAGTTGGAATGTATCAGGTAAAGCAATGTGAATCATTTAATTTATGAAATCCATCAATACCAAGAGCAATATTGAAACCTGGGATAATAATTAAGTATTAGTGGGCGTATGCTTCCATTTTCAAAGCTTATACAGTTTGTGGCAAGGTAAGTGGGAGTTTTGGCAGGCAAAGAGAGTATCCTCCCCCCGCTTTTTTTTTCCTGTGTTAATGATTTTGAGTGAGTCTTAGAATTCACTAGTCAAATTTCAAGACTATTAAAACATTAGATCAAACTAGGAACTCAGTTTGGAGAGCCTCTTTTTTTATAACAGCATTGTAAAAATGGAGAGAATGTGAAAGGGAGCTATGTCGACTTTTTATGTAAACCAATATGAACTGTTTTTCATAATTGGTCTTTGAAGAAGTGGTCTTTGACGCCCTCTGTGCCTTAATTTCCCCCATTTTCCTTTTATAATTAGTTTTTTGTCATTATCCAGTCTAAATTTCCAATTGTTGTTACTGTGTGGTAGTAATACTTGTTTTTGTTGTTACTGTACTTGCATTGTTTAATCTTGTATGTGTTCTTTGAGTAATTAAGGATAGCACTAAATCTAGGCAAAGTGGATCCATGGCAATAGCAGAATGTTATTTGGTGCTTCAGTTGTCTCCAGAAAGCGTGGGTCACTGTCATGAGAGAGAATTATAATTATATTAATTTAATATGTTATGGAACATTTTAGCAAGATAATGTAATATTGAAAAGAAAGATGTTAAATTTATAGAACCTGGACAGGTTAATAAGCCATTTCCATCAAAGAGGTCTGTAAGTAAATAACAACAACCTAACCTCCAGGTTCAAATTCAAAGATAATGTTTAATATAAACCTTTGGAATTTATTCCAGTAACAAGGAGAAATCATAGGAGAGTTTTAAGCAATGAAGTCACATGATCTGATTTCTGTTTTTAAACATTGACTTTAGTCACTCTGAGGAGAATGAATTTGAGGGAAAGAGGAGAACCAGCAGGGCAAGTTAGGCTTTTAAACTAGCTCAGCTAAGAGATGATGGTATTTGGACAAAGTTAATGCCAATAAAGATGGAAAGAAGTTTGTTTTGTAGAGACTGTTAGTGGTGAGGGGAAAGAAATTGTCAACAATTTGATCCGAGGTTTCTGATACGTGTTTGAAGCCTCAGTAGGACAAATTTTGAAGGTAAGAGTAGTAATTCCATTTTGGACATGCTGGCTTGAGATCTCTATAAGAAGTCTAGGTGAAATATGAGTTGGATCTCCAAGTCTGAGATTAAGAGAGACAACAGTATTAATTAGGAGGACACACTATTTAGCAAATAATAAATCGGAGAAAGTGATCAAGATGGTAGTCTGAATCATGGTATTCTTAAATTATACACAACCACCACTGCCATCGTATCCACAACTCTTAAATTCTATGTGATGACAGAAAAAGTGTGCATGTGTATGCATGCAAATGAATTTTATATGAATAAATTAATCATAGCTGGGATGAGAAAAGGTTCCATCAGTGAGTGGAAATCACAAGAATTCCTGAAAGGTAGTAGGCAGGGAGAATCACACACACACAAAAACCCTTAGAGGGTTATAGCTTAAAACATATAGGTCATTGGCCTAATACATAAAGCCATATGATGAATTTGGGAAATTATTTGTCACAGGTTTGTATGTGTATTATGATAACTGCTTATTTTACTATTAAGATTTTTTTCTTACTGAATCATGCACATTTATATGTTGGTTTATGTAAACCATTTATATGAAATAAAGAGCCTCTATATACTATTTACTATGAAAGAAATAAAAAGTTCTGTCTTAAGCTGGGCATGGTGGCGCATGCCTTTAATCCCAGCACTTGGGAGGCTGAGGTAGGTGAAGCGTTGTGAGTTCGAGGTCAGCTTGGGCTACAACACCAGCGCAAGGCTGGCCTGAGCTACACAGTGCGACCCTGCCTCAAAAAACCAGGGCCGGGAGTTTGGCTCAGTGACTTAAGCACCTGTCTGACAGGTGCGAGGTTGTGAGTTCAATCCCCGGTGCCGCAAAAAAAAAAAAAAAAAAAAAAAAAAAAAGTTCTGTCTTTATCAGAGAAACCCAAATTAAACAAGGTGACATTGCTTTGACCTAACTTTGAGTAAACTTTTAATAAAAGATAAAAGCTTCTGCATTGAAAAAAGTATTCCTACAAAGGTGGTAGTATATATTGGTATTTCTAGCAAATAGAATACCTGTCATAGTATAATTTTTAAAAATACATCCCTTTTACCTGGAAATTCTTCCTGTAGTTAGTTCTAAGGCAGTGATAAGAATGTCAAGGGGCTGGGGGTATAGCTCAGTAGCACAGTGCCTGCCTCAGCAAGCACAAGGTTGTGAGTTCAATTCCTGGTACAAAAAAAAAAAAAAAAGAATGGCTGGTATTTGCAGTATATACAAATAGCAAAATATTGGATGCAACTGTAATAGGATAGTAGTTAAAATAATTATGGAATGTCTATCTGTTAAAATATACAACCATTAAAAATTCAAGGTTTCAAATAAGATTTAATAACATGAGAAATTGCTCTTGACATAGAATAAAGCTAATATGTGTTTTAAGAACATAAATGTGCATTTACATTGAGAAACTAAATACCCAGGCAGCAGATCATTTAATTTGAACCTTAATACAGTGAACTTCCAATAGAACCATAGTGGGGCTGACTTTTTTAGTTGGGACCTCTATGTACTTTCAGTGTAAATTTAATAGTTAGAGTCATTCTGATTTGAGTAATGGACAAACACTGTTAATTTAAAAGATGAAAACTATTCAGAAAAAGAATATTAATAGATGAAATAATAGAAAATATAGTATTGTTTCATTAGAAACTGAAATTCTTTTGGCTTAATAATAGCTAAAATGCTAAAGGCAGCACATTCGTCTTTGTCTTAGAAAATCAGGAAAGCTGATTTTAAAAACACATGCCTGTCATTATTTCTGGAGAGAGAGGCAGCTAGTGTGGTTGAATGACAACATATCCCTAACTGACCCCTAAAGACTTTGCTGGAAAGTGGCTTGGTGTTCCTCCCAAGAAAACAGTCTCGGGTGAGAGCAGGATGATGCAGGGTTGGCTGTGCCGAGTTCTGTGGGACGTGGGGAATGGTGATTTAGCTTGGTCTTGTCATACCCTGAAAGCACAACTTAAATCAGTTGGATTTATTTGCTATTTATTTCATACTTGGACTGTGTTCTAGATACTTTCACGCTCATTAACACCTCCATTTGGTAATGAGCATGTGCAGTCAAGTAGGAAAGGTTCAGAACAGCCCTCTTTCCTCCTTTGGTGCCTGTCTGTTAGATCATTTGATGATGTTAGAAAATGAAATAGTTTTCCAAAATAAGTTTTTGGCACTCTTAGTGATTTCTGTATCCAAGCCATCTTTATTCTTCATTGTGGATAATGAAGAGACACTGTAAAAGGAAAATCATCTTGCCAGCTGAAATTTTTCATTTTGGAGCCACAAAGGTAGGAATTTACTATTTCATTTCACTGTCCCCTTTGTGGGATCATCTGGTTAAAGACAAACAAAAGCAAATAACACTTCAGTGACGTTACTTTGTTAAAAACTTTTTGGTTTTTTTGGTCCCGGAAATCTAACTCAGGACTTTGTGCTTGCCAGGCAGGCGCTTTTGCCACTGAGCTATATCCCCAGCCTCTGTTAAAATCTTTTATGGTTAGCATGTAGGGATTATCAAATGTCATTTTAGTCTAGGTCTGTAAAAGGTAAGTTTTCTTATCTGTTCTGTATTGTTTGGGCAAAACTTTAAAATATTTAAATCCCCAAATTATTTGTTATAATAGAGTAGAATGTAGAAAAGTCTGCTGCATAGATAGTCATTTAGGTGACTTTTTGTTTAGTATTTTGCAATAGAAAAAATACAAAGGAGAAACTGAGAAAACTTTTCTAAAACTGAATCATTATTCACATAGGTGAATTCCCTGCACAAGTGGTTTTGCAGTCTTGACCCTAGGACTCAAGATATTGATTATACATGACATTAAAAGTATGACCATAAAGGAAAATATTAATAAATTCTGATGTATTAAAATCTTAAAATGTCTTTGAATCAGAAAAGAATATATAGACAATGCACAACAGAGAGAAAGTATTTGCAACATATAACCTATAAATATCTAGAATATGTTAAGATCTGCTACAACTCAAGAAAAAAAAGAACATTGACCAGAAAGATAGACAGAGGTAATTCATAGAAAAGGAAACATGAAAGACTAATAAAGATATGAAAAACATTGTCACTCTTACTAATAGTAGAGGAAATACAAACTAAACCTACAAAGAGAAAACCCTTCAGATTGTCAAAAAAGTCTGGCAGTTCAAATGTTAGTAAGCAAGGCAAACACTGGTAATCCTGTACATTATTTTTAGGAGTGTAAATTGGTACAACCACTTTAGAGAGAGTTAGAAGTTAGTAATTAGTGGGAGATGGAAATCCTTTTCAATTCAGCAGTTCCGTTGCTACAAATAAGTAACCTAGAAAATTCTCTCACATGGGCACATGTGAGACACGTATGAGAGTTCATTAGGGCATAATTTATAGTAGTGAACATTTGGAAACATAGGCTTATTATCTGGAAAATGGAAAAGTAATTAAGTATCCTCATACCCTGTAATATTGTATACCAGTGAAAATGACCCAATTAGAGCTACATATGTTGACATAGGATATAATGTTAAGTGAGCAAGCAAAATTATGCAATTGATATAAAATTTTAAAATATAAAAAAATAATTGATGAAAAACTATATCAATGATGAATACATATATCCTAAGATTATAAAAATAAGCACAAGATTTTAAAAAGTGACTATTTTTGGATAGGACATAGAATGAAAAGAGAATGGTATCTGGAAGAGATATTCTAGAAATTTCAGTTATTGTATGATCATTTGTTAAGCAGGATGATAGGTACCTTGTATACTATTTTTTATTTTATTTTATTTTTATTTTAAGCAAAAGGAAAGTAAGAAACCAAAATACTATTTTTTACTCTATTGTTTTGTTAAATGTTTTATAATTTTAAGAAAAATGGAGGAAAGTTTTGTCAAATAGTAGTGGTGGTTTAACTTAGGAACTTTGGATTTCACTTGTTTTTAATTTCTTTTGTATACATTTGTGTGTGAGCTCACAATGTGGATTTATTTATACATCAGGAAAATTAGTTCATTTTCGTTAGTGAAAGTAAAAAATATATTTAATATTATACATTACATTTGTCTTCATTAATCTTTCACCAATTTAAATATTCTTTAATGCCAAGTTTTGATAGTATCTTTGGAAACTTATTATTTATTTATTTATTTCGTTATTTATTTGGTACTGGGGATCGAACTCACAACCTCATGCTTGCCAGGCAGACACTTATGCTGCTGGGCTAAATTCCTGGCCCAGAAACTTAATCATTTTAGAAATGCGGGTTTTTCTTCTTAGATTTTACGACTGTTTTAGCCACTTCGTCACTGGAATAAAATGCTCGACACTCATAATTTAAAGGAGATATTTAATTTGGCTCATATTTTAAGGGGATTCAGTTCATGGTAAGCTGGCTTCAAGGCAGAGGTGTCGTGGTGGAAGGGCATGACAGAGGAAAGCTGTTCAGCACATGGCAGCCTGGAAGTAGAGAACAAAAGGAGAAGCCAGAGACAAAAATATGTCCTTCCAGGTAGTGGCCCCTGTAACCCAACTCTCTAGCTAGGCCTACTTTTCAACAGCACCTTCAGCTATGAATTCATGAAATGGGTTAATCCACTGATGAATATAGTGTCCCATGATCCAGTTACTTTCCCAAACCCCCATCTTTGAACATGTGAGACTTTCGGGGGAATATGTTATGTAAACCACAATGGTGACTAAATACCCGTTTTGTTCCCATTGGTAATATTTGAGAGACATGGCTCATGACAAACCTGTTACATTTCTAGAGTTTCTTTACAGAGCAGAGTTGAACAGAGCAGATGTTTAAGGAATCATGGTCATGTGTTACAGCAATGGTACTGTCCTTTAGCGTTCATCCTGTACTATTATCTTTTCAACACTAACTTTCTTAACTCCTGAATTATCTAAATTAGAAACCTTACAATTAAGTAGGGGGCTTTTAAAAATACCTAGCTTAGCCTTCATTCCCAGAGGGATTAGTTTAATTGATCTGAAAGGGTGGGCCTCACATACCAACAACTTTTTTAAAGTTCTGCAAGTGATCCTAATATACAGCCACGTTTCTCAGATTGTGGTCCTCAGATCAGAAGCATCAATATCATCTAAGAATTTGTTAGCGATACAAATATTTGCATCCTTTTCCCAGACCTATGGGATGAGAAATTTGGGAGTAGGACTCTGTAATCTGTTGGTTTAGGTTTGAGAACAGCTGGCTTCTAATGTTTCTCAAAGTTGAATGTGCATATAAACCCCTTGGAGATCTTTCAGAAGTACAGATACTGAGTCAGTCTACCTGGGTGGGTAATGCGAGTGTTTTTCTGTGCCTCCAGGTTATAGCAATGCTGCTGATCTGTTTGAATAGCAGAGTCCCCACACACAGCCGCTTGTGCCCTCCCAGGGCTAATGAATTAGAATTTGGTTTTAATGGAATTTCAAGATATTTTGAATGTACATCACAGTATTATGTAATGTGAGAGAAAAATCAGGATATACTATTATCGAAAAGTAAGAGTTTGAAGAAGGAGAAATCAGTATTGTAAAAATACTACAAAGAAAAATTATTGGGTAAGAACTGAAAATGTATCTTTTATATTTCACTAAAAGTAGGGGGAGGAAAGATGAGCTAAGACAAATAATATCAACAAGTATGAAAAAGGGGATAGGGGAACTCAGGGAGGAGGGGAGAGAAGGGTTAGAGGATTTAAAACTAATGCAAGCTATAATATGTACATGTAACTACTCCCCAAGATGATTATAAACTGCAATTGCAAACATGTACTAATAAAATAAAAAATGGGGAGGAAAAATGGAGAAAGCTTGATTGATGGAAGCTAAGTTACAGTTTAGAGTAAGATTTATTGCTCAGTAGGATGACTGTGGATAAGAATTATGTTCTGTGTATGTCAAGAAATTGGAAGAAAGGATTTTGAATGTTTGCAATCATAAAGAAATGATAAATATTTGAGGAAACAGGTATGTTTAACTTTGATTTAAACATTACACATTTATGCATATATTGAAAGATCACATGGCACCCTATAATTATGTACAGTTTTGTTTTCACATACTGACAAATAAGTACATTTTAAAAATACAAAGTTAATTAAAAAATTAGGTCAATAGTGACCATTACAGGAATAATATCACTGAAGTGGTGTAAGGGGGAATCAGACAAAAATAAGTTCAGGACTGAATGGAAAGTGAGCATTCAAGAGACAAATTTGGTTGTATTTAAATGTCAGTAGGGAGAGGGAGAAGTCGAAGGTACTGGAGGTTGAGGAAGCTGGGTGCCTGTAGAGATGGCACAGGAGGCCTATTGAAATAGCCTAAGGAGGGAGGGACAAGGAGAATTGAGAAGAGAGATGCTCGTGTAGTGTGGTTTAGTGTGGTGGTGAAGAGGTACAAGATAGCAGGATAGGAAGGTTTATCTCCTACCTGTTAGTTTTGACTTTTTCTGTGAGGTAGAAACCTGTTTCATACCTAGCCAAAAAGAGAGCAGTTAGTGTTTAAATTTCTAAATCCACAGTACTCCTTTGTTTGCCATCTCATCTGATACAATGTAAACCCTTATAAGAGGGCACTGTGTTGTTTCCTCTGTATATAGGTCTCCCAGGACCTGGCACATGGAGGATATTCAG
This sequence comes from Dasyprocta punctata, assembly GCA_004363535.1. Classification (NCBI taxonomy): domain Eukaryota; kingdom Metazoa; phylum Chordata; class Mammalia; order Rodentia; family Dasyproctidae; genus Dasyprocta; species Dasyprocta punctata. The sequence goes on along the minus strand of RJWM01002477.1, from coordinate 24,663 downwards.
TAAATATTTGCTAAATGAATGAACGGTAGACTATTAATATAGTTCATATTTATTATCTTTCTATTATGAACATATCCTAATTTTTTGTAGCTTTTTCATTTAAAATTTTTCTTAGATAAATTTTGACTATTAGCTATTACTATTTTTTTTTTTTTAATGAAACTCCTCTAAGGAAATCCTCATTTTCCTTCACTTGTATATTTTGAGCCTTAAGAGCTTTAAGTCCTTGATTTTCGAGGTAAGAATTTGTCAGCCCTCTGGCTGGACAGGGACCATATTGTACTGCAGTCTGAATCATTTTTCGTTTTCCATCAGAATTTTGACTGCCACAATTGTGTGTGTGTGTGCGTGCCCTTGTACACGTGTGTGTATATGTAATGTCAAGCATGACATTTTCCTTTTCATGCAGAGTATTGGTGCTCAATTAGTTGCAAGAAATGCTTAAAGATGATGTTAAAATCAGTTTACTATTTCATACAAAGCATTTTTTCTCATTTTAGTATGTTGTATTGGCATATTTTTTAAAGTATTAAAATTCCCTGAAAATATTGTGTCTTTTTTATATATTTTCTAATCTGCAACATTCACCCTGTCTACAATTTTGTATTTTAGTGTTTTTTCCCAGAATATATTGAGGGGGGCTACTGAGAATTGAACTCAGGACCTTGTGCTTTCCAGGCAGGTGGGGTACAATTGAGCTATATCCCTGGTCCACCAAAATTTCAAACCTTGGATTTAGTTTCATTTATCTGGCCTTGTGAAAAAATCCATACTACATTCTTTTTTTTTTTCACATTAAAATATCATTTTTAAACAAAAGGAAAGTAAGAAACCAAAGCAAAACAATTTCACAACCAGCCAATAAGAGAGTAACAATCATCAGCATATTGTATATTATTATATTCACAGAAATTATTTAGGATGAAAGATATAGACATGAAACATTATCCAAAAAATTATTAGCACAAACCTTTTGCCTCAATGAATCAAGAGAAACCAGCTATATGACTTTTTTGTTATGATTGCTCTATTGTTTTCAAATAAACATTTTGCATTAAAAATGAATTCTGAAGATGACCCTGAGAAAACTACTTTTCCCTCAAAATTCTTTTTCTTTGTCTTAATTAATTTTTTATATACGTAGATTTTGTTTCAGTTCATCACAAAAGTGCAACAATGCGATGGTTACATATGTGAGACTTACTTAGTTCACTGAGAAGTATATTTCCAGTACTCATCCATTTAAGAGTGAAAATGTCTAGTTTATCATTCTTTATAGCTGAGTAGTATTCCATTATCTAGAAATACCACATCTTTTTTATCCATTCCTCAGTCGAGGGGCATTTAGGTTGTTTCCAAGATCTAGCTATTATGAACTGGGCAGCTATGAACATAGGTGTACATATATCACTGTGGTAGGATGTTTTTAATTCTTTCAGGAAGATACCCAGAAGGGGAATAACTGGGTCAAGTTTGACCATACTACATTCTTAAGATGTGATTTTTCTCAAAGCTGATTTAGTGCCAAAAATAAGCATTGTTACATTCTTACCATTCCTTGTGATACACTGCTTTACATTGTCCAGTGTGTGGAGGAGATACTGACAGTTCTTTACTAGTTCATGCTTTAAGAAACCTATTACAATACTTCTTTACTAAATCTGCCATTTAACCTAGGTTTTAAAAATATGAAATATCGTTTCAGAAAATGTCTTAGAACATTGTTTTCTTATAGTGAACTTTAGCTAAAATTGGGAAGGAGTTGAAAAGTAGAGTACATATGAATTCTTTCTCTAGTGAGTTGGCAAGTAAAGAACTTACTGAGATGGGGAGAGCTTCTTGTATATGTTATCTGCTTTCTATTCTCCTTTGTCTTGGGTCTTTCTGTGCAAGCATCTGTACTAAAAATGAGAATTGAGGGGCACAAAGCATGCAAATAGCCATGTAATTAAAGTGAGAATGAGGAGGAAGGTGAGGGAGGATCTCTATTGAAAGAACTAAAGTTCTTTAAAACATTTCGTCATTCATTTTTCCTCTCTATAATGCGTATTCTATTCTCTTTGTAAATAATTCTCACCAGGGTAGATCAGTGAAAACACTAATAGAAGAATGCTCTTTGATAGTAACTAAATTAGCAAGTCAGTATTTCTAAGGACTGATAGCTAATAGAATATACTGTATCTTTATCAAAGAAAAATCTTGGTTGCATTGAGGTTGATTGGAGTAGCATTTTTTCTTTAAAGTGGAATTGTCTGCTAAAGTGTAAGTTTATGGACGTTCTTAATAATCTTTCTTTGATTTAGAGCCCTAAGGAAGTTTTTGGTGTATGCTTAGATCTGATACTGGTAGTGTGTAGGTAGGTAATCTGTAGACTAGAAATAGCATTGTAAGATTACTCTAAAAATACTTACCTGTATTGATGTAGGTTTTTATATTGTTTTGCCAAATATTTGGATATACCTTTTCTGTAGAAAATTGACATACTATTACAGAATCTTGAATGGAGTTTTTAACTTTACTCAGGACAAAAAATTGAGTAATATACAATTTACCTTACAAAAATAATTGAAAACCTATGTACTAGGGCCGGGAGGTTGGCTCAGTGGCTTAAATGCCTGCCTGGCAGGTGCAAGGTTGTGAGTTTGATCCCTGGTGCCACAAAAAAAAAAAAAAAAAAAAAAAAAAAAAAAAAAAAAAAAGAAAGAAAGAAAGAAAAGAAAAAAGAGAGAGAGAGAGAGAGAGAGAAAATCTATGTACTATAATATTGTGCTAGGTAAGTATAGCAATTGATAAAAAAATGAATTATATTAGGAGAGTCACTTCTGACCACTTAAAAACTATGTATTCTGAACATCTGTTACCTGATATTGTTCAGGAATGTTGATATATTCATTCCTTTGTGTATGTATGTGTATATGGGAGTTAACCATGGTCTTTAAGACTAGCACAGATAAATTTAATTACATGTAAAATGAAATTACATTTTACATTCAAGGGGACGCACCATCATTGTCATAGTGACCGCATGTACAGAAGGCATGGTCTTGCAGTGAGGACTGGGAAGTGCAGAGTTTAGGTGAACAATGAGCCTTGCTTCTGCGAAGTGATTATAATGTGATGCAGAGACAGGAAAACTGGCCTCATTGAATTACGGCATGAGTTCACTCATGGCACATTACTTTCCCAATATCCATTTTACCCTGTGGATTGCAGTGTCATTTGTTCTGGTAGTCATAGAAAAGATTCCTAGGGGTGAAAGTCAGGGTTGAGGACAAATTAAAACTGTAAGAGTTATTTCCCCCACTTCAGCACTTAGTAATTAAATGTCATTACCAGGTAAGGAAAGTTCGTTTGCCTGATTTGTATAGAATGAAATTGCTTCTCAGTTCACATAAAGAAATACATGCATTGCTTGTCATTTTGAGCAACTAACTTTAGCAAATATCTTTGTTTTGGGATGAGACTAGGCTAGTTGACTGCCTTCTTAGGGTACGGTTAATTATAGTGATATATTTTCTTTAACAATCCAGATCAAGTACATAAGCTGTTTGTTAGAAATATTAAGAACTGTATGCTCTTTTCAGATGTATAATTGAAAGTGAGAATTTGCTCTTGCCTTGTTCAAGGCTTTTGTTTTATTATGTATTTTGAATAAATGGGGCCAGAAGGTATGAGTACAGTTAGAGTTTGTTGGAGGGTGCCTTGCAAAGACTTTTGAGGCATGATGTGCAAGTGAGCGTTTTCAAATCTCAGAGGTGTGATTATGTCATAACAGCCCTAACCTCTGGGCTTGCTTTATTACTTTTATTAAAACAAATCTGTATGGGGGTGCTGTGTATATTTTGGTGATGAAGGAAATGAGGTGGTTAATTTATTATGTGAACAGCACTTTCAACTAACCGCAGCATGATTCACTGAGAGGGCAATGGAAAAGCCTAACTCTGTAGACATGACTGCTTCTTGATTTGTGGACCTTAACTTTCAACACCAGAGTATGAAGTTTATCTATAAAATGATTCCCTTTTTTCCCCCAATAATGTTTTTGTCTAACTTTAAACTCAGAATTTTTGCTTCATTTTTGGTGAACGTTTACCAAGTATGAATGATATAAGCAGTCCTTGCCAATTAGCTAAGGGAGACAAGATAGTGAGAACTCAAATGTTCGTGGCATTGGGGAAGTGGGTAGAAGCTTTCTGGTTTCCAGGTCCCCACAGGTAGCTCAGAGGAGGACTCCACGAAAAAAATCTGTGTTCTCAGTCGTCAATGAATAAGGAGAACTGGCCAGAGTCAGAGAGGAATTAAGGAAAAACGAGTCACCTGTTGGTCTCCTCTTTTGTACTCTGCATTTATAAAAAGACACTGTGGTGGAAAGGAAAACCCATTTCTTGTAAGAGCCTTTGAAATACATTTATATAGCATTGAGGGGTCTGTTGTGGAAGGAGTGAAGATGTCACAGCACCCAGAAGTACATGCGGCCAAGAGGATCTGCATGTCTAATAGGCTTCCAGTGTATGTAAAGCACTTGTTGTGTACTCATAAATAGCCATTGAACAACCAAGTAAAAGGTTGTTTCCCTTGGAGTTAAGCCATATCCAGCATCATTCGGTGATGTGAACTTACCTAAAAGGAGGCTGAAAATAGGTCATCTTCCCAGCAATGACTTTGAAAGATCCCTTGAATTTCCAGATGTGCCTAAGACCAACCATTTACAGGTAGAAAGACTTGGACATCAGTAAGGCATTTAATTGGCAATGCTTAATTAAGACATTTTATAGCTGAAATATTTTAAGACTCCATTAAAGTAAAGGTAGGAATTGGCTTTATATTTTATCTCTGCTTCTTTGGGGTAGAATACTACATTTTTATTTAGAACCCTAAATTTACCCTAAAAATTACATGATATTCCATCATACTCTTCCCTGGGATAATTGATATGGGGAAACATCATTTGTGTAGGATAAAAGAGTGTAAAGGAAGGTTGTCCAAGCCTGTGGTTTCTGTAGGTAGGCTGGCCTGGGAGGGACCACTAGCCCCTTAATAGCCTGGTAAGGTTCTTGCTTAGTCATGACCAAGCAGTCTTAGTGATGGTGTGTCCATTTGGAGACTGCTTCAGTCACGTGATTAGTAATGATCATTCATAATGCCTGACTGTAGTAGAAATGTAATTTTTAAAAGAAATCAGATTCATTTTCATGCCATTAATTGGGCCTGTCAAACTCCCAAGTCTCCTCAGTAGTAGAATAAAACTGTTGTAGATATTCCAAGAGATGCTAAATTTTATACTTTGCAAGCTAGCATTGAGTGTGGTAAAAGTGGGCTTATCTTCATAATGATTTTTGTGTTTGTTTATTTATTTAATCTGAGACACGGTTTCACTATGCAGTTCAGGCTGGTCTCAAGCTCACTTTGTAGCCCAGGCTGGTTGCAAACTTGCAACAATCCTCCTATCTCAGCCACCCAACTGCTGGGATTACAGACTTGCTCCACCATGCCTGGCTTATTTGCTTGTTCTTTGAGTCAGAGTCCCACCATGTATTTCAGGCTAGCCTTGAACTCAATATGTGGTCTACGCTGGCTTCAAACTCCTGGCAGTCCTACCCTTCAACCTCTGGAGAGCTGGGATTGCAGTTTCTTCACCATACCCTGCGATATTTGCTACTTCTTTTTTTTTTTAAGGATTAAGATTTTAAAATTATTCTTGGGAGTTGATTTTTTAATGTTTTGTTACTCCTCTTCCTCTCCTAAATTCTCATGGCAAACCAATGCATAGCATAGCAGTTAGTTTGTTGCATAGATAATGGAGAAGGAATATTTCCAATTTTGCCCTCCATTTTTCTCTGCCTTCCTCAGCATTTCCTCCTGCCCTGTCTGCTTACTTACCTGCTTCTGTGCACCTCTCCCCTCCAACTTCCAATGAACTGCTTCTTTTTGGGGGACAGTGGTATACCAGGGATCAAACTCACAACCACACACTTGCTAGGCAGGTTCTTGTGCCACTGAGCTAAATCCCCAGCCTGATGAGCTACTTCTTGAAAAGGGAGTTTGGTAGTGTCTCACTCAGGATCCCCTTTGGAATACAACGTCTATTTTGAAATATAACCAGTCTTTTTTATTTTTTTAATTGTCTTTTTGAGACAGAGTCTTGCTATGCATTTTGGGTTGTCCTTGAACTCACTTGGCAGCCCAGGCTGGTCTTGAACTCACAGTGATCCTCCTGCCTCAGCCTCCTTAGTGCTGGGATTATAGGCATGTGCCTCCACACCCAACTACAACCAGACTTTTTTAAGAAAAACTGATCAACAGTCTTTTACAATCTGAAATCTACTCAGATACCTGTTGACATAGTTAGGCAACTTTTCAAGTTTGTCAGAATACAAGTTCATGAGCATGCTAATAAAGTTTGCATTAACTGCACAGAGACCCAGTGATAGCTGCAGAATGCAGATGTCCAGCTCAACCTGCTAGATGAGAAAGGCATGATTTAAAAAGAGAATCAAAACTTTGTAGTTAAGAGTGAAACAGGAAATATCTTCTTGTGGAGAAATGTTGTGTTTATCATTAAGTTTGTAAAAGAAAATTGGATTCTAATTAAAATTCTTGGTCAGTTGTTATAGGTGGGATACCTAACTATGCCCACGCTGCTGTTGAGTAGTCATAATTCAGGGTGTGTCCAGTCAAAATTTCCCAAAAGTAATGCTCCTACACAGACAGAGGAGCTGCCTGAAATTTAAGTTGCACAAACATTCTCACTGCTACCATTCTCATTTCAGCCTGTTCAGTGGAAAGAACACAGGGCCCCGGGACACGAAAAGAGCTTGGCCTTATTTTTGCCATGTCACCTTGGGAAAATAATTTTACTTCTTCATGCCTCATTGGAAAATTAGATAAGGATACTGATATGTTTTCTGAAGGAATGTTGAAAGGAGAAAAAAAATAATGTGTAAGTGGTTGTATTTCAAACCATAAGACCATCATATAAATAAACCTCATTTACTTTGGTGGTTTTTTTTTAACCTTTGATATTAAGGTACTCTATTCTAATTATCTGTTCATAAGCTAACTTATCAGTCTAAATAGAATCATTCAATTTCCAGTTACAGGGGACCTTCAAGGTCATTCAGCTCACACCAACAAGTGTAAGCATGTTCATTTTCTTCTACTAAATGGGAGGAGAAAGACACAGTTCTGGGGAAGGCTTCCAGAACAAAGGACCAGAGCAGCAGCATTGCTGTGGTCATAATCCAGGAATGAGGAAGTGGAGGCCCATTGCTTGAGCTGCCTCTTATAAACAGTAATGACAGAATGTGTTGCACAGGGAAAGATAGGCATTTGAAGTTGAATTGGAAAGTACACTTTAAACTTCTGTTAGTTATTAACTACAGAATTTTGTGTAAATCTATAGTACTTTCTTTGTTATCCTCATGTATCCGATTCTTCTGTTGTGGTTCACCTCTAATGTTTAAATTGACTCAGTACTTTGTAGGTAGGAGTGGAAGAGAGCAGAGTAGTTAAAAACAAACACAATAGAAACAAACTCCTTCATTTTTGGGGATGCATGGTCTAGTTATGAGTTGGCAATAAAAAACAGCTGTTTGTTGACAGCCTGCCTTGCTGCTCCCATAATCAAGCTGTTTCTCATCATGTAATTACCATCTCTTTAGTATTTGAGGCTTTTGTAGATTTATAGTTGGTTATATAATGTTTGCCAAACGTCATAGTTTAGATAAAAAATTAGTGATTCCCCTGTAGTCATTCTACTGAAATATGAATGTGGGTTGTAATAAAAGAAAGATGCCTGAGGAAACTTCTGAAATTCATTTCAAACTGAAGGGAGTGCGGAGGGTGTTCTGTGTGCCTTTCCCAAGGAGGGAGATTGGCACAACTCTTCCCTGTCTTGTAGGTCTACTGCCTAGCTGGAAAGCATTGTTTTCTGTTTCCATGCATATAGTCAGGCAGCACCAATGTGGACAGCCAAATAGGTTCTGTTCAAATTCAGAAGGACGTGCTTGCTTACTAGCTTGTTTTCTATCTTAAAAATAAGAAAACACACACGTTGTCCTGATGGTGAAGCCAGTGTGCAAGGAAGTTAAGCTAAAGTTCTCTGAAAGTCCAAGGTGGTGTTGAGACCCTGTTTCAGCTTTACTAGCTGAAAAAAAGCTGGATGTGCCTCCCACTCTAAGACACTTATCTAGGCCATTTTATAAACAGACCACTTTTCAATCTGGACTGCGTGAAGGGAGGACCATTTGAAATAAGGGGAACTCTGTATTTTAGGAAAACAAGCCAAAAAGGTGAGGTTTCTGTTGCTTCATTTAGTTTTACTCTTTAGAATAAAGCCAAAATGTTTTCTAATCATGTGTAAGTCACAGTCTCTCCGGGACTGGAAGTGTTTCTCTCCTTAATCTCTTCACAGTGCAAAGCTACTTCAGAAAAATTTCCTCAAACTATTGTGCCGTGAACTTTTATTTTGAAAGTATTTGTATTTATCTTACTCTGAAGTAAGTAAAGTATTTGTATTTATGTTACTCTAAAGTAACATTATATTTTCTCCTTAAATTGACAAGTTTAAAATTATAAAGGACTTGAAAATAGTTTCAGTAATGTTCTCTCTTTCATTGCAAAAGTATTACATAAATTAACAATAGTTCTATTAATACACATTTTTAAAAGATAGAGTCATGTGCACATAGTAAGTCTTGTAATAGAATGAACGACTAGGAGTACATTAGTTTAAAATTTGTAAAATGTGAAATTTTGGAATGTGTATTTTATGAGTGTAGTTTTTATTTTCATTGTTTACATTATGTATCTTTCAGCTGAAGTTCACATTTATTGTTTTCTAAAAGCATAAATTATAGAGAGATTTTACTTTAAAAATATTTGTCAAAATTTCTTTCTTCTTTAGCCAAATAATCACAACTGTTAATGGGAACTTTAGTGATTTTATTAGGTCCCTAGTGACAGTTAATACCAGAATACAAAACGTTCTGATTTTGTGAGTTTTTAAAAACTACATCACAAGAGCGATGTATCTTATACTACTTTAAACTATTTAATTTTGGTTAGTATCAGGGCAAATTTTATTTCTTTATCTTAAAACATTGGTTATACCATGAAGTTGAAACTGAAATTAAAAGATTATGTCTGGCTTAACTGGAGCAGGTAGGAAGTGATTGAAGTGTGAAAGTGAATATTTTCCTGTGTGCAGCTGTGCATATATTCTTAGAGTATGATTTGTCAACCAAAATCTGTTGTCTTAGTAGTGTTCAGGTGCATAATTCAGTCAAATGAATCACAGCTAATCCATTTTAAAGGCAATTTATTATTTGGGGGTCAGAGAAAGAAAATTTAGCCATAATTTTAAGAGCTTCATCTCCTGATCATTTAGTAGCATATTTTATTTTAATTTCTCCAATTTAATATGGACAAAAATTAATCAGTTCGAAATACAAGATTTGCAAATCCTGACTAATGGCTTTTTTGGGGAGAGGAGACATTACAGAAGACATTGTATTATTACAGCTTTATATTTCTCTGTTAGGCTTTTTTATTTGGTAATGCTTTCTCAAAAACTATGCTAAAAATTCATTACTATCCAACCATTAAAAATAATGGTTTATTCAGTGATTAATATCCATGACCTTTATTTTTGGATTAGCTTCATAAATATATATGTTTTTCTCTGTCAGTCATTGTCTAGAATTTCATTTTTGTTCTGCTTTCCATTACATACCATGAATTATATGAAATTAATTTAATCGCTACTACAAACAGAAATTAAATGTGCCCTAATCCAGAGTTACGTTGTTTGCTTTTACAACTGTAAGTCATAAGTAATTAATTTTCCCTGGAAAATTAATTCACTTACCATTCCCAGTAGCATCATATGTTGACACAGGGTTATAGATAGTTTAATATTTTTCTTCAGCATGCTGGCCTCAACTTTAGAAGACCTTAAATGAAAACAAATTAAAATTTACTCAACTGTATATAATTTGGGCTTATTTAAAATAAGTGTTGTTATTGATGTCATCCAGGTGATGACTCGAAAATTATATTCAAACTTCACAGAATCTCCATTAGTATATTAACAAGTCTGAAACAATATATTTTGAAAAGTTGTTCGTATGATAGTAGGCATTAATATGCTCTAGCCCTCAATTCTGAAAAAAACGTTTTCTATGACAGCCATGGGACAGCCACAGTAAGTAGCATGAAGATTTTTACAGTTACTTCACTGGTGAGAAAGCCAAGCAGGTACCTTACTTGCTGGACACTTTGGCCACTTGGAGAGGCAGGCCATGGCGTCTGATTCTTACAGAGCTTGTTTTCAAACTCTACCTGCAGTCAATAAAACAGTTTCCATCCAGGTCAGCTTAAAACATGAAATACGAAAAACATCTTTAAAATGCTCAAGTTATATTTTTATATTGATTGCCTTTTTCTAATTATTTTATCCTTTCTTGTTTACAATCCTGTCTCTCCTACTTTCCAGAAAGTCCAGAGTGGAAAGTGAAATAGGCAAATGTTTTTCAGTTAAATGGGTTAGATTTTCCCCCACTGCTTCTTATATTCTCGGAACTCAGAAAATATGAGCAAACAAAATTTAGCTTTACTTTTGCATTTGCCAGGAGGTTATTTAGCAAGGTGAGGTTTTTCTTTCCTGGTTCATGGAACTCTATAAAACATATAGTGTTTATTACTTTGTTTATATTTATTTAAGTCACTAAGGTGAAACTCTAGTGATGGTGGCACCGTTACAGTTTTAACAAGTGGAGACTTATTTTATAAATGTGCCTTTGTGGCCATAGCTTTAAAAAAGTGTACAGGGTTAGCAATGACATGGTCTTTATGCCTTTTGGAAAGGAAATTTGCTATTCATTTCTAGTGTAAAAGAACTACTAGAATACAAAATCACCACTGTTATTTTTTTCTACTCATTGTTATAGCCAGCATTTTTGATTCGTGCTCACAGAATTTCACTATTACATTCCGAAGTTGTATCAGAGTGAAAATGTTTACTTGCTACTTCTATCATAAGGAGGATAACAGAGAAGTCCCCTTCCCTATGACTCGGAAACATTGCTTGTCAAAGTGGCCATCAGAATTAGGGTAGTGACTTTTTTTTCTGTTATCACCAGATAAAATGCAAAAGCTAAATGTATCAAGGAATGAACATTTATTTTTATCCTCTGACCCAAGTGGAGATTGTGATATACTCAGGTTCAAGAGAAGGAAGTTCTTCAAAACTAATTTTTGTAGGTATCAAAGGCAGTGGTTATTCCTAAAACTTTAAAATTTCAACACAATATATCCACAGTATGATTATATATAAACGTGATAACACTGTATGCAATTTTTACACAGTTAAAACAGTGCCTGTGCTTTCTTTCAGAAGTGAACCCAACAGATTTACTTTATCATTGTTTTGAAATGGGAAAGCAAATATGTCCTTATCTAAATTTACTCATTAATCTACATTTACTTTCACAACATACTATTTCAAAAATTTAAGTGAGGAGTTTTTCACATTGTCTTTTATTAACTTTTACTTTGTGTTAGAATGAAGGTCATTTAGAGACATTTAATTTTGTAATGAGCTAAGGAAGGTAAGTGGTTATGTTATACAAAAGGAGTTCACAAAACTATAGAGGTAGTAAAATTGAGCTACATGGTATTTATTCAGTGCTGGTAAATGTAAACTTACATTAAAATACACACAAATTGTGTACTCAAGAAACAATTTTTAAAAAGAAAATTTGGATAAGCAAGGTTTTTCTTTTGCTTTCTATGGTTATTTTGTTGATTTAGATTAGGACAGGAACAGCAAGACTTCATAGTAGAAATATAAATGTTCTTTTAAAAAGTTATCTAGGACTAAGATGATACAGACTTTATAACTTACTGAATTATAGTATCTTTTTTTTTTTTTTTTTTTTTTTTTTTTGCGGCACTGGAAATTGAACTCACAACCTCGCTCCTGTCAGTGTCAGTTTGGCGCTTAAGTCACTAAGCCAAACTCCTAGCCCAACTTATTGAATTATAGTTGTGACGTATATTAGAAACTTTGCTATTTGTGAGAAGTAGACCAACAAGCGTGTATTCCATGAGGACGCTGAGGAGCTTCATGCAGAATCTGACTTGAGTTTGGTCAGTAAGACTTTTTTTTAAATGAGACTTTTTGACTCATAATCAAGTATAATCATAGTCATTCCTAAATTGCTCCCCTAAAATATGCTAAAAGTTAGGTTGTAAACTGCTGATACCCTTTGGAGCATGATATTGATGCTTTACAATATACTACTATTCAATAGAGTCCTTTGCAATGCCACTGCGTAGAAAAGTAAATTTGTAACTCAGGAAATGTACACCCATTAATTTGCATTCATTTCCACAAGGTTCTTTCAAAAGACTAAATTTAAATACATTTTCACTTTTACTCACAAAGGTAATAATTAAATTAAGATGATATATAGAAAAGTAAAATGGCAATTTACCACCATCTGAGATTGACAAAACTCTCCCAGGTCCTTGAAAGTGAATCATATTCCCAATCATTATCCCACACAACCTAGATCTTATGCGTTGACAATGGTATAAATTGTGTACACTTTTGCTTTCACTAGAAACTCAAATCACAGGCAAGGTAGGGAGTACCACAAATATCCTGCTTTAATGCTATACTTTAACCTTAGACTGTAGAAACTAACTCCCCTAAGTGTTACCCTTTCCTTTGGTAGCACCATTCATAGTTTTGGGACATCTTCATTCTGATATGAGAGCTCTGCTTCAGAAGGCTATGTATATACGTAAAAAGGTATAATTAGTAATCATTAAATGGGTTAAAATGAACTAGATTGAGTTACAATGAAATTTATGTTAGTCATAGTGGATAGATTACCACATCTGTCATACTAAGCTCCTTATCAGAAAATAAGAATGAATAGAAACTTTAAATAATGCCATCTTCTGATTGCTTCATAGTTGCATACTAACCCAGACAATTTTTTCTAATGTATTAGAGGAATACTTTTCGAATTGTGATTTTCATCAAATTTGCAGTGAAAATGATAGACAAAAACAAAACCTTTTCCTGGTAAACATCACTAATACATTGACATGTGCAACTTTTAGAAGAAAGGAATACTAGTTAGAAACCAATATTTTGATTTCGATATTTTCTAAATTTTATAAGAACCTCAACATATTATTTTATCTTTCTTCCCCTTATGCATGTAAACAGAATGAGTTTTACTTTACCTAATGATTCCTACTCCACAATAATTAAAGAAAAAGTAATTTATTACATTTCTTAATAACAAACTTGGATGCATTTTAATATTATTGTATACTTTATATGCTATCACATGGAAAAATATGTGAGGAATATGGAAAGAAATAGACTGCTCTAGCTAATAGGAGTGCTTAACTCTGGAGGGGCCACCAAGGAGTCTGTCATGATTGACAAGCATTCTACTTCAGTCTTTCTTCTTCTTCGTTTTTTTTTTTTTTTTTTTTCCTTCTATAATAGTGTTGAAGTCAGTCAAAGTATATATACAAAGCTGAGTGAATACCAGTTTCCCCAGTACAGGGGCTATTTTTTCAGGAAGTCTAACTCAAACCAGATGTTTAGCCTAGACCTAGAGTTTGTTGCTGCCAAGCATCTCATCAGAGGTCAGAGTTCTGGGCTCCGGGCCCTGTTAGAATTCTTTCACAAATTGCTATTCGGTGAGGTTTTAATCCTAATGGAAAGAATAATGTGCTTGTAAAATCTGCAGTTATTACAAACACAGTATACATATTGTGGACTTCAAATGACTACATATTTCATTCCCATAAACAGGGAATGCAGATGAATGCCTTGTGTGATAGCTGTAGACATTTGAACTAAAAGCTAGTATATAGTTTATACCACATTAACCATTTGCATTTGTAATGCACCAATAAATGCAACTGTTATCTTTGGGTGACAACTGGTAATCAGCTTGTGTCCCTTTCCCACTACAACCAATTCTTTTGTTTTTTATTTAAACAAGCTCAACAACTTCATCCAGCTGTTTGAGTAAAAGAATTAAAAGCATTCAGAATTAAATATTGGATATTTTCATAGGAAGATCTATAAATGCTATGATAGTAGGTGAAAAATTCTTCAGGTAATGCACAAGACACCATTATGTCAAGATTTTATTACCTTGTATTTAGAAACAGTATTAACTTACTCAAATTAGAATGAAGAGTATTTTTCTTTGCAGTGTTGAATGTGATTGACATGTAACTAAACATGAGTTGTGGCTCTTTGGGTAAGATTAAGGAAGATTAGTGAGATTCATTATATCTCTGCTTAATTAGTATTACATACAAATATTATAGATGTTAAGTGCTTATTTGGGGTCTCTGTTGTTGCCGATTATGAGCTCAGGAGATTCTAAAGTAGATAAAGGTATGTGATACCAAAGAATCACTATTTGGGGAAGAAATAAGTATGTTAATTAGACCATACCTATTAAAAGTAAATAAATCTGTGGTTGAATTAAATGTGGCAGATTTTTGCGTCAGTAGTAAAGGTCCAAATTTCTTAAAATGAGAAATAGAACTTCTTTAAAAAATTAAAAAGAACAAATTCTAATGTCTTGAAGGATCCCATAGTCTTTGGAAGTACTTTTGGTGTCTCATTTATCTCATTTATTTGGGTGTTGGATTCTAATTTCCTTTTTGTTTTCACATTTCATCATATTTCATACTGATATCAATATAGGGTGAATAAATATATATAAAAGGCTCAAACAGGTTCTCTAAGTCTTTTGAATAGATAAAGATTAGTTAACTTATGGAAGCCTACAAAATTGTAACCTATTTGTATGTGTACTGTATGGGTAATGACTTAAACTACAGGTCCAATTTTACATTTCATTTCTATAAAAGAAAATTGACACTGATGTCTTGTCTACTGCACAGACTGATCATTGTATTGGTATTGAGAGAAGTCATCATTTCTGTTAACGTATTTAGCCTAATTGCTGGCAGCAAAATAAAAAAATATATATTCATTAAAGTGTATGATATAAAGTGATGTTCAGAAGACACATATGATTCTACCACTGTCTTAAAATATGTTTTCTTAATCATTTATTCTCTGTGTGTGCACGCACACATGTGCATGTGCTGAGTTTACAAAACACGTACTTTACCAGTGAGCTATGCTCTCAGTTATAAAAATTATTTTCTTTTTAATCTTTTTGCTATTTTGTGCCTCTGAAGATATACCATGGTGGCAAATCTCCCTCAGTGTTATTCTGTGATGTATATCCTCTGAGTGAACTTATCTCTCTTTTACAAAAACTCTCATAGTATGTCACATTTAGTACTTTAAACTTTTAGTCTCACTGTATTATGTAATTACCAGAGACTTTTTCTTGTAAGACAGGTGCAGTTTTTTGTTTTGGTTTTTTTTCCTTTTTTAAATTATGACAGGTATAATATAGATACATAACTTTATTGTCTTTAGTATTTATTGTCTTTAGTATTCTTGTATTTGTTCATAAGGATAATCAGTGGATTTTTCTCTCATAAAATCAGGGGTTACCATCGTCAGTTTCTCCAGAGAAACTGAAAATAAATCCAAAAACTTGAAGTTACATTTTGTTCTGTATGGCATAGTCATTCAAGTGTAATAAAATAAATAGTCTGAGACTATTTTCACTGAATGAGAAGCAAACAATTTCATATTAATGAGTTCCCATTTGCCAATAATTCTGTCATTTGTAACTTGAATCAGTCATCACTCCTGCAAATAGCCCTTTCAAGACATTATTTGCAATTTTGTCCCCTGTTTTCTGTCCTTGATGTTGTGAAAATGGCCGTCTACTGTTACAGGAATGAAAAGAGATCTCGTTCAAACATCTTTTGTGTTTCCACTTTCAGTGAAAAATGTTTTTCAAACCTGCAGCTGGTTATTTCTGCAGGAGTTCCCACTTATGCTCAGATTTGATTGACATTTTGAAATGGCAGCTTTTCATGAAAAGCTGTTAACTTGTAGAATTCAGTTATGGTACTGAGACAGACTGACTTTGTTCTGTGGCTGGGACCTGTCCAAACTAAATAGAACCCTGCATCTGAATTTAATAGTGCTACTCAGCCAAGATAGGGCACTTTTGCCTTTTTTTCCCCTTCCAAAACTTGGATGCTTCTTATGTATTCTAAAACTAAGTTGATGGATATTCATCCAAAATTTTTCTGTTCTGTAATTGTTTTAATTGACACACACACACACACACACACACATATATATAATCATTCTCTTGTTTCTTTCTTGAGAGTCTAGTGACTAAGACAGAGCTTCAGTTTATGATATATTACTAATTGAAAAGAACTTCTTAATTTGTAACTAATGTTACAGAGTATAAATCTTTTTTAAAAATAATGTAATTTTTTTTACTCTGGTTTACATAATTCAATTTTGGGGAACACGTTGCTATTAGGTCTATAGATTCATTCATTATGTGAAAAGTATTTTGCATATGATACTATACAAATATAGTTTAATATTATTCATTTATTGAACAATTAGATTGAGAATTTCAAGAACAATTGTATAAGCTATGGAAATCACAAAGTACCTTATCCATAACCTGAAGGAACTTAGGATTCAGTATCTTCTTGTTATATTTAACTGATAATACTTCAAAATGTGTATTTATAACATTATTTAGTGATAAAGATTGTTAATTTTTCAATGCCTAGCTCTTTTTATGTTTGATTTCTGTGTAATACACTCATGAGATGAATAGAAAAAGTAGTATCATAGGACTGTTGTGCTTCTTTTTGTGGTCTCCTGCTGCCTGTAGGGAAGTGTAAAAATCTATTTTTCCTTCCAAGTATTTGGGCACTATTGTGTTACATGGGACAACTCATCCTGAATATATTTATGGGATGCTTAGTATCAATCTGCCTTAAAATAGAGTGCTAGGACAGATAATCATTATAGATCCTGATCACCTTTTTGAAGCGCTGATTTTTACTTTTCTCAGCATAGACACTTAAAGTTGTATTGAAGCAACTGGCTCAGGAGGGTTATTGAGTTGATATTAACTGTAGCTGGCTTATCATTACTGCTTTACTCTTCAGTGAAGGCATACCCAAAACAACGTAGCTAGTGTTTTCACAGTATGTCCTCTGAGATTGTTGCTGTAAGAAACAGGTTTTTAATTTTTATTCTTACAACTCTGAAAAAGAGAAATTCAAGGTTGAAATGGATTGAAAACAAAGTATTTCCCTACCTTATCAGCCAGGGAGAAGTTCCAAGACCACCAAATAATGCCTGAAATTATCAGTAGTTGCCTGTCGGTGTCAGTGTCTCTCTGTCTCTGTCTCTGTCTCTGTCTCTGTCTCTCTCCCTCTCTCTCTTTTTTCCTATATATGCATACCTCTGATAAAGTTTAATTTGTAAATGAGGCACTGAGATTGAAAACACAGCTACTAATGAAATTGAATAATTATACTGTTATTTTTTATTATGTGAATATGGTCTTTCAAAATCCTATTGTACTTTTCACTTTTTCACTTACAGGAACCACTTTAAGGCATCGTTTTGTCATATCCCAATTGCCAGTTCACTACTCTTGCAGTATGGGACCGTTAAGTAATGATTCTTAAACAAGCACTGCATACTGAGTCAGTTGTTTGATAACTAAAATAGTTAAGAGACTAAACAGATAGGTAGTGTATATGGTGTAGATATAGTAGACAAAGTGGTGATTCGTGTTCTGGGAGTAACAGAGAGAGACTGTGAAATTTCATTGCACTACTCAGAACAGTACCCAATTTAAAACTGGAGAGTTTTTATTTCTGGAACTTTCCATTTAAAAGTTTTAGACTATGGTTAACTTCAACAACTCAAACCATGGAAAGTAGAAGTGCAGAAAAGGGAGACTACTGTATTGGCCAAGATGATAGCTTTAATATTATTTTGCAATTTTTGTATTTCACCCTGGTTTTGCTCCCCAACAACTCATATAATTGAAATGAAATTATCCATATTTAACCATCTATTAATATAGAGGATGTCAGAGGATTAATACATCCCACAGTACATTATTAGTAAAATTAATATAACTTTGAAGTTACATAGTCTCACTGTGTCCCTCCCGGACATTAATTGTTGTGTCTAATTCTGTGGGCTAGGTGCTATTATTTTCCTATTTTACGGATAAAATAACTAAGCTCAAAGAGGTTAAGAATCTGTTAATAGTAGTCAAGATATGAAGGTCAGTTCACTTGGTTCAAACTAGTGCTAAGTTATATACATGATTATATTTTAGTATTATTAAAAGTTTTTATCCATGCTGCATGTATTATTGAGGACAGTATTAGTAGTGGTTGCCTTTCTTATTTATGTATGTCATAAAAGAAGGGTGTTAGAAGTTTCTGATATTATTCTTTATATTCTTAGTAAAGAAAATAGTGTTTCATTTTTAATTTATTGTTATGCATTGTATGTTAAGATATCAAGAAGAAACTGGTGTTTGCCATGGAAACTTGATATAAATATGATTCTCTGTACTAGGGAATAGTGTACTTATTTCTTGTATAAAATACTAGCTTCAAATTGGTATTTTTCACATACTCAGCTTTTATTACAAAACATATTAAAGAATATAATCCCTACAATAACTAGCAAGCTCTCTGATAAATGCTTTGATAGTCTACTTTTGTAGTTTTATGTGCCTAATACCTGTTACCTCAAGTACATGTTTGGTTTTTTCTTTTGGCAAAAGAAACTGGGTTTAGAGATTCTGAGTAGAGAGAAAAATTTGACTTTCATATGGAACCCCCTCCCAAAAAATGTGTACCAAAATTTATAATAATCTCATGAAGGCTCTATCACTTAACTCTTTGTATCTAAGTACCATTTTGAGAACGTGATGTGCCATTTTAAAAGTAATTATTTACAAGTGATGTTCCAGAAAGAAATTCACAGAACTAATCTCTTCTTTAAACTCTAGAGATTAATACAAAACATGAATCACACTACAGGTACATGAAAGATTAGAAGAACAAGCAAGTATGTAACCTGACTAGACAGTTGTCGGGAGGTGTATAAATGTTGGCTTATTGAAAAAGAAGATACTTTCATACTTGAATAATATTTTCACTCAATGTAGATTTTTCAGTTGACACTAATTTTTCCTTGGAGATTTCCTTACCTGCATTGTGTTATCTTTTACCATCTTGTGGCATTCTTGGTAATCTACTTCTCATTTCTTTGAAGGCAACCTGTGTTTTTAATTTCTGGAAATGTTTTTGCATCTTTTTAGATGCCTAGATGTTATCATTTTGTATTCATTGGGCTGGACTCTTCTCATACCACTCTTGAAATCTGAAGATGTGCCTGCTCTTGGGGAAATGACGTTTTGCTATATATTTGATTGGTTCTCTCTTTTCTAATTTTGGGCCTATTTGGTAGAACGTCTGTGTCTCTTTTTTCTAAAGTTTTCAGCTCTTTATTTGTGTTATTGTTGTCCTAAAAGTGCTTCTCAACTTTGTCTTCTAATCATTTTATTTTCAGTATTTCATTTTGGTAATGCATTTATTTAATTTCTAAGAAAATGCTCTCTTTTTTGCTAATTTCTTTTGTGTGTTGTTATGTTATTCCTTTGGGTTTTTTTAAGCCTCCAGAAGGAACCAACAGGCAGTGTTTCCTCATTTCAGACTTTTGGTCTCACAACTATAAGAGAATGAATTCTTGTTATTTGAAGTTACTCAGTTTCATAGCACATTATTTCAGCACCACTAGGAGAGTAAGACTGGGGTGCGCAGCTGACAGAACTCAGCGACCCTGCCAGGTTTGTGAGCAGCATCACTTGCTTTGGTTTCGCTTGTATCTTGGGACTGTTCGCAAGAAGTACAAAGGGCCAGATTTCAGAGTAGACAACTCACACTAGGAGCAAGATTCCCAGACCTGAGACTCTGGAAGTTTTAGGCTTAATGATTAGGGAAGGAGTAGGAATACTGAATGGTGATATGAGAACGTTTGTCTCCTTTCCTGTTCTACTACCACAAAATTCATGGTTCAAGGCCCACCAGGCTGCTGCATAGCATGATAGAGTGGACTCGGGTATCAAGATCAGAAGTTCTAGTGTTGGGAATATTATGAAACAGGGATATGATTAATCATTGCATCTCTCTATCAGGATTGTTTGTTTTAAGCATTTCATTACTTTCCCCCTGAAAGGCAGTCTTTCTTTTGGGTGCAAGACTTTGTCATGTGAACTCTTTTATGTTTCTTAGGAAACAACTGCTTTATAGCCTGACTTTGAGTTAGTGCCCCAGGTCTTATCCAGTGTGGTCTCTGACATACCCCAATTCACAGCTTTCTAGGGCTTCTGCACAACCTCCTCAACGGCATGGATGTGCCACCCTGCAACTTCCTCCTCACTTTCTTCCTCAGGACACCAACTACTATAGTCTTGAGGCAAGCCATTGAGCTTCCTAGTAGCAGGTACATAAAAGAGAATTCAGCAAGGGAAAAAAAAAACCTTAGCCATTTTTCTTTTTAAAACATGTTTCCATTTTTGTTGAACTTCACAGGGGAAAAGGTGCAAAACTCAATTCCATAAATTCAATCCCTGTTGAGATGGAAAAGTTTCATAGGTGAGTTATCAGTAGTTGAAAAGTATGCCTGGCTCTTAGTAATAGCCATTATTAAAATAAGTATGGGTGCAGGCATGGTTTAAGTCATAGACAGCATGTGGTTTTCCATGCTGTCTGTGCACTGGTTTCTTTAATATGTTTCTAACTTTGTTCCATGGCCTGACCAGCACTAATTCCTTTCTTGCTTACCCTTTATTTCTGGCAAAGCATTGTGTGTGAGATTTTACATTATAGAAAGAAACTTGCTTCAGTGTGACCTCTAACCTGTGCAATAAATCCTCTGAAATTAATTTTGGTTCTTTCTGATCTGTGCTCCACATGACTCTCCCCAAGATTTCATTATTAGATTTTGACAGCCTTTTAAATTTGTAATGCCACAAATTTGTCACTAGAGATGAATGGGTAAAAAGAAAATTCCTTGCAGTAGAGGATATGGGTAAAATTTTTCAAGTGACAGATCTGCATCAATAATGTCGATGTTTATGGGGTGATGAAAACCGTGTAAGTCTTAAGCAAGAATCTTGTTTCAGCCAAGTCCCAGAAATTTTGACCACAGAAGCTAAAGCACATTCCAACAAATGTTTTCTCAAGTCCTTTCCAACTGTCTGAAAGACAGTTGTCACTCTTGGACGCCTGAGTCTTAAATCCTTTTTCTACCATATCAGTTAAAAGCAATGGAAACAATGTTTCCTATTCCAAAGAGATGACTTTTGTCTTGCCTTGAATTCCTAATTAATGAGCCTATTTGACAGTATTATTTTGCTTCTATTTTTCATGTTTATCTTCTGGCAGTGTTACTGAGAAATTTTGCATCACTTTTTCAGGTTGACTTCTGGCCTTGCTTTCATGCCAGAAGTTTGCCTTTTCTAAACACCAAATAGTCACAGGGCCATGGCTTTCCTTGTCTCTACTGATACCAGTGGTGTTCCTCCATCAGAGAGTCTTCTGACTTCAGTATACAAGAGCATTAGTATTTAGGGTAGCAGAAGTGCATTCATAAAAAATTTAGACACATGACTGAAATTAGTCTGACACAATGCCAACTAGCATATGTATGCTATTTTTTAACTAAAAGAGAAAAGTAAAGAACATTAAATCATTATACTATGGCTTTTGCTCATTTATTTGCATAGCATTTGATATTTTCCTTGAAAAACATACCAAAAAATTTCATTAAAATTGAAGCTGTTGTAAGGTTTTTCTGAGAAGAGTGACTTTCAAAAGAAGAAAAAATAATGGAAAAAAATGTTACAGGTTGATATGAAGACATGTTTCTCAAAATGGGCCATTAGAATGCAGGAATAGCCTATCCTCAACTCCTGGTATTCCCTCCCTGATCTAGCCTTTTTCCTGATTGTTTTGGTTTCGCTGACCAGTAGAATATGGCAGGAGTGATTGGTGTGTCACTTGTGAGGTTAAGTGATAAAAGATAATGTGACTTCTGTTATGGATGCTTTTATTCTCTTGGATCAGTCACTGTGAGAGAAGCCAACTTCTGTGTCATGAGCAGCTCTTTGGAGTGACTCATATGGAGAGGGACTGAAGCCTCTGGCCAGCAGCATCAGAGGAACTCAGACCTTCTGTCAGCAGGGTGTGCATGGGCCATGTTGGAAAAGGACCCTTCAATTTGCCAGACCTTCAAATGACTATGGACCATGGTCCTAGTGTACCTCTTGACTGCTGTCTCCTGGGGGGTCCTCATGAGAGCCTCACCCAGCTAAGCTGTTCCTGAAACTGTGTAAGAGAATTAACATATATTGTAAGAAGGCCACAGTTTGTTACACAGCATTTAATAAATAATGCAGCACGGTAAAGAAGAACTGATCTAACATTTTAAAAGTATCTAAAGTTTTTTCTTTTTTTATTTTATTTTAAAGAGGATAAAACCAAAGAAAATAAAACAGAATAAAACCAATCAAAATAAACCAGTATAAGTGATACAGGACTTCAAAACCTTAAGAAACTAACAGTAGCAACCATATTGCCTTTTGTTGTCTACAAGTAGCTGCAGATATCTTCAGACATAGTAAAAATCAAAAAGAGCACAATAGAATAGAAACAATAAAAACAAAACAATGAATGCAATAAAGGACTTCAAAACAAGCCAATACTAAATCCAAAATGGCTACCATAATATGTCTTACTATCTTTCAAACAGCTGCTCATGCCATCAGATTTAACATAATCAAACAAAACAAAAGAGAATAAAACTCAGCCCAGCGAAATAATGAAAATGATACAGTTTCCCAGCCTGAATCGCTTCCTGGTGAGGCCTGGTTCCCTCCCTCTGCAGTCTGTGAATAGTGCTGACTCAGGGAGAGAGGCTTGGGGGTGTGGCTGTCCCCAGTCCTGCAGCAGCCCGCGTATGTCACTGGTCCTAAAGTTTTTCCTTAGTGTTTTGTTTGGATTTTTTTGTACCAGGAGTCAAACTCAGGGCCTTACACTTGCCAGACAGGCGCTGTCCCATTGAGCTACATCCCTGGCAGTTTTTCCGTGTTGTGGACCAAGAAAAGAGAAAAGACTATCCACATCAAAATTGTAGGAATGTCATAATTATATAACGCAGAACAATGTTTAGATGGAAAACACTTAGCTTGGTGAAAGACTTGTCACATTGTTCTTTTATTTTACATGTTGCTATTGACTACAGAAGAAGACTTTGTCGTGAACTGGTATTTGGGAACCATTTGTGCTACATCATGTATTTCAATGAATACTTTTCAACTTTGGTCATTTTTTGTCCTTATATGTTTGTTGGGTAAAGTAAAATATGTGGTCTTTTGAACTGTGGCTATACAAAAACCAAACTGAGGAAACTCAAGTTGTAGTTCTTATGGTGAAAACTACAGTAACATATACAGACATTTTAATCATGCTATCCAGCTTCTCTGGGCTTCGAGTTTCTCATCCATGAATTGAATAGTATCATATGATCCCTATAAACCTTTTTTAGCCCTAAAAATTCAAGATCCTATAAAGAAGACCCTTGGACATCATTCTTTTCAAAAGGGAAGTGATAGTCATAAAAAATTTCTCTCTTTTCCATCTTTTAAGATGCTATTGTTTAAAATGAAATTTGGAATCTTATAAAAACAAATACAATTACCCAGAAGGAGAAAGGGGGGGTAAAAAACCCCAACTTAAATTGAAGAGACATATTACTTTTCCTCTAACTCTGCTGTGCATATACTTACATCCTATCCTCCATATTTACTGGTACTCCACTATCTCCACTGTGATTGGATCAACCAGTAATGGAAATGTCCCAAAGCAGTCAAGTCTCCTTCAAGAAAGAAGTGCATCTGTCATTCATAACTGAGCTGGTTAGGTGGCAAATTATAATTATTTTCACTGTGTCAGATAAAATAATGCAATTGATCTTTCTTGGTAACAGAAGAATAGGAAAATTGGAGAGAAAAGAAATAGGAGAAAGCAAATTGTAGTTGTATAATAGAAAAGACTAGTGCCCTATCAAAGTAAGTTGCCAGGTGCTGTAGTTTCTTCAGAGATCACTTATCTTTTTTTCCCTCTGAGATTGCACACCATTAACTCTTACATAAGGTTTGCAATAAAAACAATATGACCCAGAATTTAAAAGTATGTCTGTTTTTTTGAAATATATTTAATCTTGGTAACCTTTATGAATGAATAGAAAATATTGTCTTATAAACAAAAAGTGTTTATTATTAAAAACTCTTCCATAAAATATAAAGTAGGTAAAATCAACAGATTTTCTTTGCAACTCAAGCAAGGGAGCAGAGTTTGCGCTGCTAGATCAAATGATACTACTTTACTTGTGAGAAACAGAAACAAAGTGTCTTGGTTACTTTTTACTCGTTGCTGAGACAAAACACCTGACACACAAAATTAGGGAAGGAAAGGTTTATTTAGCTTACAGTTTTTGGAGGTTTCAGTCCACAATCAGCTGGCTCCAAGGCAGGGTGGCATGGCACAGGAACAACACTTCAAGGCAGCAACTGAACAAAAGCAGCCAAAGTAAAAGGAGCAAGAGCA